>JANKYF010000006.1:22351601-22378453 GCA_029829435.1 Erythroxylum hondense
TCATATTTAAGATAAAAATTTTAAAGAAATTACATAGTATTTAACTTATAGGAAGTTACTTCTGTCAAATTTTTTGTATTGTACACATTAAGGTTTATTTTGAATGTGTCACTTTAAGGTTCAAGTTGTATTATAATATAAATGTTATGGTTAAAGTCCTCTTTGAACATATAGTTAGATTATAAGACTAGTAAATAAATATACCTAACTAAATTTCATATTTGACTTACCTTAACAATTTAGGCGAGACATAAATTTACATTTGATGAATTAGGTATTCCTAATACAAACTCTATATATAATCATAAAAATTATTAAAATGATTTTTGTTAATTTTTTACTATTATAATTCAAAAACACTTTTTGGGTAATTCTAAATTTTTATATTTTGTAAATTGAAACTTTATTAGGAAGTTTAACTCTTTATTCAAATCGAATTAGATATGTATCACATAAATTTCAACAAAGCAGAACTATAAAGAACTTAATTCCACAATGGAAGTTGCAGATGACTCTTCATCAGCCTGTGCAGACTCCAAACAAACAAGAAAAGGGTCACCCAAAATCCATTTTCTTTTCAATTTTTATTAGTTTTATACGAAAAAATATTCCCTCCACAGCTCAAAACCCCGTCGCGTGAGCAGTGATCTTTTTTCCTCTTCACATTTTATCCCTCGCCAACAGAAAAAGTTAGATCTTATCAAACAATCACATCATTTTTGGTTTTGAACAGAGAGTGAGTTCTTTTTTTTTTTTTCCTTTTTTCTCTTCATGTAATTTTCCCCTTTTCTCTCGGTGGGACTTCAACATCTCTGTCCCAAAGTCAGGCGTCTCGTGTTCTTCTTCTCTTGACGCTTCTCCGTTTGAGGATCAGGTAACTCCGTTACTGTTGCTTTCTTTTTTTAATTATTTTCCGATTTGATATATATTTTGTTTATAAATGATCTCGTCTTCTTGCTTCTTTCTTGTGCTATTTAGTTTCTAATTTCCATTTGGATTTTACTTGCATCTTTCTCTAGGGGTCTTATTTTTCTTCTAAAATTGTTTCCAGCTCTTTATCCGTTGTTGCCTTGTTTGGAGATTACTTTTGACCTTCTAATCTCCCTTTATCATGAATAGGACCTGCATTTGAAACCAATGTAATCTTTGGTGCAACTGGAACTAGTTTTTTGCTTAGGTTTTTTCAGCTGCGACTTCCCTTCGTTTATAATGTAGTTGTGGGTTTTTAGGCATTTAAGTGTTGTAAATTGCAGGGTGTGGCCTCAGTTAATTCAACTTAAATTTCTGGTTAGTTCGAGATGAAGCTTGCAGGAACAAGTGGAAGTTTGGTGTTTGTCCATTCTCTTGATTGTGAAATGGCTAATTTTGGTTTCAAACTCTTAGGAATATTTGAAGGATTGTTTCATTTAGCAACTTGTTGCATTATGGAAATGATTGATTTTGGAACATCGTTGTATTGATGCTTGCAGAGAAGGTCGGTGATCAAAATGAGCCGACCAGCTACGCGCAGCAAAAATAAAAGGAAGCAAGCAGATGATATCGATACCACTTCTGAAATACTGAGGTACTAGGAACTTGCCTTTCTGTAGGTTGTGATATTGGCGTATTTGGGTACATGAGGTGTTACTTCTTCTTTCCTAATTCTTTTTCTTTTGGATTGACCTTTGTATAGGAAAATTCATGCATCCGGTGAAATAACTAAAGAAGATATAAATCAGCTATACATGATCTCAAAACCTGTTTGTCAAGGTTGCCGTGTGAATACTAAAGATAATCCCAACTGTTTTTGTGGGTTGGTACCACCACCCAATGGGAGTCGTAAATCTGGATTATGGCAGAAAATGTCAGATATTCTACAGTCATTTGGTCCAGACCCATCGAAGGATCTTCGAGCTTCTGTTGATTCACCTGCAGGCCTCACAAACCTTGGAGCAACTTGTTATGCTAACAGTATACTCCAATTTCTATACATGAATAGATCATTCCGAGAAGGTGTTTTTTCTGTTGAACCTGGTGTCTTAAAGCAACAACCTGTTTTGGATCAGCTTGTGCGACTTTTTGCACAGTTGCACGCTAGTAAATTGGCTTTTATTGATTCAGCTCCATTTATAAAAACACTTGAGTTAGATAATGGTGTTCAGCAGGATAGTCATGAGTTCCTAACCTTACTTCTTTCATTGCTTGAACACTGTTTGAGCCATTCTACCATACCAAAAGCTAGAAGAATTGTTCAGGATCTTTTCCGTGGAAACGTATCGCATGTAACTACGTAAGATGAAGGCTGACCTCTGATTTTGTGTTTTCATTATTTTGCATTGGATTGTTGTTGTCTCCTATGTTTTTTTAAAAAAAACTCTGCACTCCCTTCATAGTGTTGTTTGTTACTTTTTATTGATGCAGTAATTGGGTCAGTGTTCCTTCTCAGTGAATGGGGAAGCACATAATTGGACTGTGATTAAATTCTGAGCATGAAATGTATCTATTGGACAGGGGGAAACAATTGTAATTATGTTTCATAAAGCAGCTTTTCAAGCTGCTAATCTTGTAGTTGCATGTTACTTAGGTGTATCAACCATTTATGGATTCAGATATGTCTGTTTATTTACCTAAATTTCTTTCTGTAAATTTATGCAAATTCTCTCTTTATATTATTGTTATTTGCGGACAGAATTTTTATTTTAGCTATTGAATATATATGCTTGTCTATTCAGTGAACAAACTTTCTCTCTGTAAAAATTTGCTTCTTTTTTCTGTAAATTTTCATCTCCGCAATTTGAAACTGCTCATGGTTTGTTATAAGCTTAAGAACTCCCCACACTGCTGTTACTTTGTGTTAGTTTGCTGCACATTCACTTATTCATTTGTTTCATAGTTCACCAGTGTAACTTTGGATATTGTATGTAACTGATTACTTATAGTCGATAAGTATTTTCATTTGTTTCTTTGTCTCTACTGTTTATAATGTAGTCAAAGTCTTATTTGACCATTTAGTTTATGTTGTGCATGCAGTTGTTCAAAATGTGGAAGAGATTCTGAAGCATCTTCAAAGATGGAAGACTTCTATGAATTGGAATTGAATGTCAAGGGCTTCAAAACATTAGAAGAGAGTTTGGATGATTACTTTAGTGTGGAAGAACTTCATGGAGAGAATCAATATTTCTGTGAATCCTGTAAAACCAGAGTTGATGCTAATCGTAGTATTAAGCTCAGGACTCTACCTGTCGTCCTTACTTTTCAACTGAAGCGTTGTGTTTTCCTTCCAAAGGTACACTATCTTGTGCTTAGGGGGCATATCTTCTGTTTGTTATAGCAAAACTGTTTTTTGCATCCCTGAACTCTTGCACTTAATTGGAGTTGTTTAATTATCAAACTTATTTATTAGTGAAGCATAGGAATGTAGGGAGTGTCTATAGTGATCAGTTCAGCTATTTGTTTCATTTTCTGTGATTGGATACAAAGTGCTTCAGTCTTATGTTAAATTATTGGGTATGCTGGAGAAGATAATGATGGTTGACTGGTGTGTTTACTTTTTCTGATTGGCAATTTCTTGCAAAAGCATACATTATTTCTTCTTGTGGATGATCTATTAAAATGCAAATAACTAGGTTTTGTGCTAAAATTCGTTTCCATGCTTGAGAGTAATTTTATTGTTTTTGTTTTTTCGGATTTAGATGCCAAAACTAATTTTTTTCTAGTCCAATAGTTATACTAACTATAATGCAAAAATATTTCTGCAATTGGTGGTCAAATTTTTAAGGATATGTTTGTTTGTTCATCTGTTAGTAGACTACAACGAAGAAGAAAATCACGTCCTCCTTTTGTTTCCCTGGAGAACTGGACATGGGGCGCAGGCTATCTGAATCATCACAGACAGACTGGATATACGACTTGTCAGCTGTGTTAATTCACAAGGGAACTGCTGTAAACAGTGGCCATTACATTGCTCATATTAAGGATGAGAATACAAGGCAGTGGTGGGAATTTGATGATGAGCATGTCTCAAATTTAGGTTATCACCCATTTGGAGAAGGCTCTTCTGCTAAAGATGTGCCAAGCGAGACTAGTCCATTACAAACTGGTGCAGAAGGAGCATATGCCAATTGTGTTCAACCTCAGCCTTCAGAGTATAGTGTTGGTGGACATGGAGCTCGATTTTCATCCATTGATGCATACATGTTAATGTATAATCTTAGGTGTAATAGGAAGAATGACGAGAATAGACATATTGATGGTGCTGTAGACAGTGTTGAAGGGCATGATGGTTGTTCAAGTAATGGCATTTCTCTCCCACCACATATATTTGGGGACATAAAAGAGTTGAATGCATCATATCTTGGTGCTTGTGAACAATACAAATTGAAGAAGGAGAGTCAAATGAATCAGATTATAGAGCGGAAACAAGAAGTGCGATCAATTCTTTCAGAAGCTCCAATTCGATTGGATGATGAACCATTTTATTGGGTTTCTACGGACTGGCTTCGTGAGTGGGCTGACAACATTACCCCGCCGTAAGATAAATTTTATACGAAGCAGTCATATGTGTATGAAATCAATTATATGCTTGGCTTGTTTCTGAATTGTTTCAATAGTCTGCTTCTTTTTGCTAAAACACCTCTGGAGTCAACATTTGTATATCCTTTTCATTTTGATCTTAGTCTGCAACTGTTACTTGCATTTTTGCTTTACTAGTTTAAGGTTAGTGAATAGCTTCCAAAGCTACATTTAGTTTATTTAATTTGATGCAGTATTCTAGACAATTCTCCTATTCAATGCATTCATGGAAAAGTCCCCATATCGAAGGTTGGGTTTATGAAGCGTTTGTCTGCTGAAGCCTGGACAAAATTGATATCCAAGGTATCTTCATGGCTAACTTGTCTCGCTTAGGGTTCATGATCCCAATTGTTTAAGGCATCTAGTACATTCTAGTATAACTGTTGTGAGATCATTAGTGCAACAGTTGTTTCATTGAGTAAGGCTGTTAAAGAATCCACTTATAGTATTTTATTTTACCTTTTTTAGTTCAGTTGTTTGTTCATCATCTTCCTTCTCTTATCGTCATTCTCTTTGTTCCCCTAATAGGAAAATGTTTTTCTAATTGTAGTTTCTTTCTGCCCCTGTCATTGAAACCCCTAAGAATTTCAATTGTGCTGCTTTGCTATAATTTTTTAATATCTTGTGTCAAATATTGGTAATAATTTTCAGCATAATGGAGGGCCAATATTAAGCAATGATGATTGCTGTATGGCTTGCCTCATTGATCGTGCAAAATATGTGGTTTGTGCCGATAGCTATCGGGATCGGAGAAATTTGATGAGAGATCTTGCAAGTGATGTGCTTTTGGGTAACTGTTCGGATGGATCATACTATGTATCTAAGACATGGTATGAATGCAAACCCTTCTCCTTTCATGATTTCTCCCTTAATACTTTCTTGGTTGTTATAGATGGTTTATAAGTGTTAGAGTATCCCATATTGACTAAATATGAAAATGTTAAAGGAGAATAGTTCTAGTCATTTTGGCAATGGTTGACTCAAGCTTAATTATTGTTAAAGGGCTCTACACTTTACCCATATTAAAAATTCTCCAGTTGTCACTTAAAATAAACGCAGTGGTAACCCCGATTGGATCATTGGGACTGGATATCCAGACAGACAACTGGGAATGAATACACATAGGGATAATTTCTGTATATTATTTCTCATAAATGACATAAATACATATAGGAAAGATAAGCAATAGTTCTGCTATTCAATCTCTTGATTATTGCCTAGAAAGAAGTAAATAAGATCCCATGGAAATAGGGACTAGAAATGGAAACGATAAAATGATATTTTTAGGAAATAAACTATTGAGCAAATAAGGAAACAAATAAAGTAATAAAACTGAAAATATTCTTCCAACACTCCCCCTCAAGTTGGTGAATAGATGTTGATCATTCTTAGCTTGTTGCTTAACTCTTCAAATTTGACTCTAGTAAGTGCTTTTGTGAAAACATCTGCAACTTGTTTGCTAGTGGGAATGTGAGCTAGATCAATCAAACCAGAATCTACTTTCTCCTTTATGAAATGACGATCTATCTCCACATGTTTAGTTCTATCATGATAGATAGGATTCTTTGCAATCCCAATAGTTGCTAGGTTGTCACACCACACCCTCATCTGAGGCTCCACTTTGATCTAAAGTTTTTCCATGAGTCTTTTCAGCCATATTCTTTTACAAATTCCCAATGCTAGTGCTCTATACTTAGCCTCTGCACTGCTTCAGGCAACCACTGGTTGTTTTTTACTTCTCCAAGTTACCAAGTTACCCCACACAAAGGTAAAATAATTTGTTGTAGACCTCCTATCAGTCAATGATCTAGCTCAATCAGCATCTGTGAATACTTCAATACTCCTTGTCTCACTTTTCTTGAAGACTAATCCTTTTTTAGGAGTCATTTTCAAATACTTCAAGATTATGAGTACTGCATCCATATGTTCTTGTTGAGGGTTGCTCATAAACTAACTAACCACACTCACAGGAAAACTAATGTCTGGTCAAGTGTGAGACAAATAGATCAGTTTTCCAACTAATCTTTGATATCTCCCTGTATCTACTAGTGCGCCTTTTTCTTTAGGATTTAATTTATTAGTTGATTCATGGGTGTATTAGCAGGCTTTGACCCCATCATTCCAGTTTCCTGTAAAAGGTCAAGTGTATACTTCCTTTGGGACACTGAAATGCTCTTACTGGATCTGGGCCACGTCTATCCCCAAAAAGTATCTCAAATAGCCCATATCCTTAACTTCGAATTCTCGAGCCAAAGCACCTTTTAGCTCCTTCATGCCTTCCCAATCATCACCTATAATAACAATATCATCAACATAAACTATAAGAATAGTCATTTTACCACTAGTTAGGCGTCGAACAAACAAGGTGTGATCAGTTTGACATTGATAGTAGCCAAGTTTCTTCATTGCCTTTGCAAATCTATCAAACAGGGCCCGAGGTGATTGTTTCAAGCCGTAGAGTGATTTTCTGAGCTTGCATACTTTATGAGGATGTGTAGCTTCTTCTAGTCCTGAAGGTATTTTCATTTATACCTTTTCTTCAAGATCATCATTGAGGAAGGCACTTTTTACATCTAACTGATATAATGGCCAATTAAGATTTGCAGCTAGTGATAATAGAATTTTAACAGTATTGAATTTGGCTACAGGTGAAAAAGTCTCCTAGTAGTTAATCCCATGTGTCTGTGTGAAACCTGTAGCTACAAGTCTTGCTTTGTACCGGTCAATACTTATATTAGGATTATATTTGATGGTGAACACCCATTTATAGCCAACCTCTGTTTTTCCCTGTGGTAAATCTGTTACTACTCGAGTCTGGTTCTTCTTGAGTGCATTCAGCTCATCATCTATAGCTTCTCTCCACTTAGGATCCTTCATTGCTTCCTGGAAATTTTCAGGTAATTTTTCTGTAGATAATTGTGTCATAAAAGCCTTAAAATGTGGTCATAACCTGTTATAAGAAACAGATGCTTTGTACAAGCTCTTACTCCCTCCCTTAGAGCTATTGGCCATCCTAACGCTGCTCTCCCCCCGAATTAGTATTTTTGGACAATAGGCTTGCGTTTCAAAGGTCACATCTAAAGTAACAAAATAAAGTTTTAGAGTAAGAGAGAAACACTTGCAACCTTTTTGAGTAGAAGAATAACCCAAGAAAATACACTTATGGGCCCTAGGTTCAAGTTTGCCACAATGTTAATTATGCACAAAGACAACACATCCAAAAATCTTTTGAGGTAGAGTATTAACAAAGGGAACCGAGGGATAATCTCAAGCAATTTTTGTAAAGGTGTATGAAACTGTAAAACTTTTGATGGCGTTATATTTATTAAATAAATAGAAGTGAAAATAGCATCCCCCTAAAAATGATTTGGAACATTTGTTGTGAGCATAATAGATCTAGCAACCTCAAGTAAGTGTCTATTTTTTCTTTTTGAAACACCATTCTGTTGTGGTTTATTAGTATATGAGGTCTGATGTATAATACCATTGCTGGTTAAAAATTGACCTAAGGATTGACTTAGATATTCTCTACCATTATCACTTTGTAAAATCTGGATTTTTATTTGAAATTGGTTTAGTATAAAGGAATAAAATTACTTAAATACTTGAAAAACTTCAGTTTTTTCTTTCAAAAGATATACCCAAGTCAATCTTGTATGATCATCAATAAAGGTTATAAACCATTTAACATTGTTTTTGGTTTTGACCTTTGATGGCCCCCAAACATTACTATGAATGATGGAAAAAGGCTTAGTGGGTTCATAGGCTCAGGATGCATAAGAATTTCTGGTGCGTTTAGAGAGTTGACATAATTCATACTGAAAAGAAATTTCCTTTTTATTGAAAAAAGTTAGATATAATTGCATCATGTAAGATAAACTAGGATTGCTTAACCTATAGTGCCGAAGTGCAATATCTTCATTGGAAGATAAAATAGCATGAGCTTTATTCCTTCTTGAGTTGCAAATGTAATATAATCCATCAAACTTCCTAGCACTACTAATCCTCTTCCCTGACTCCAAATCCTGGAAAACACAGCCTTCAGCACCAAAATTAGTTGTGCAATTATGTTCTTTAGTAATCCTTTTCACAGATAACATATTACAATCCAAGCTAGGCACATAAAGAACACCACTTAAGATTGATTTATTAGCAATTATAACGGTCCCAATCCCTTGAATTTTTAGAACCTGTCCATTAGCTACCTTAATAATACTATGAATAGGACGAGGTTGTACATCAACAAGCAATGACTTATCACAAGTCATATGATCATTAGCTCCTAAATCAACAATCCAAAGACCACAATTTGGGGTTTGAACCCCTAAAGTAGTACCAGTGTTACCTATTTGGACCATGTTATTTGTGTATACAACCTTTTCAGCCTTCAAATCATACTTGCTAAGAATTTTCCACAGCAATTCAACTTCTTCTTTGCTCATTGGTGTGTTATCTCCCTCGGTCTTGTCACCACCAGTAGCTTTTCTGATTTGGAGGTTTCCCATGAATCTTCCAATATGTGTCCTTGGTATGTCCACCTTTTTGACAATGGTCATACCAAGACTTACCCTGTTTTCTCTTAGATTCTGGCCCATTTGTTCCTTTGATAGCCATGACTGAAAATTCAGAGGGATTTTTATTGCTTGGAGTGCCTTGCATCAGTAGCTTTCTACTCTCTTCACATTTCACCAAATTGGCTGCCTCCATGATGGTTGGCAGTGGTCAGGTTGCCATGATTCTTCCACAAACCTCCTAGTAAATAGAGTTTAGTCCCAAAAGAAATTCATACACTCTTTGTCTTTCCACAATTTTCTTGTAGCACGCCATATATTCACTGCAAGCCCATTGGTGTGGGTCATAGAGGTCCAATTGTTGCCACAATTTTACTAATGTGGTGTAATAACTAGTGACTGATTTCTCACTTTGCTTAGTTTCCCTCAAAATTCCTTTGATTTGAAACAGAGCAACAGTATTTTCTATAGTGGCATATGTCATTTTGGCATTCTCCCATATACCTTTTGCAGAGGTCGCAAGGACAAACTGCTCACCAACTTCGAGAGTCATGGAATTAACCAACAAGCTCGTTACTTGGTTATTTTTGGTCATCCACGCCTCATATGGTTGTCAGATATTTCTCCTTTCCTTTCCTTCTTACGAACATAAACATGTTGTGGGACCACTGTAAATAGTTGTTCCCATTCAACCGACGATTGGTTACCACCAAATGCTGTGTGTCAATGTTGTTCTGAGAAGAGGACGAGTTTCTTGTGCCGATAATGGTGTTCGGCGTTTCTAGGATTGATCTTAGTGGAGCGTTGCTTGACGAGCCAGTGGCAGAATTTTCCCCCGACTCGACATGCCACGCTCCTATCGTCCCGAATGAAACCATTTTCCTCTGCGTTTGGTTTGGATTATTAATTTTTCGGTTGTCGGTCTAAATGTCTAGTCCCAACGGCCCGGTTCAGTTATCATTGTGTTTATTTTAAGTGACAACTAGATGTCTAGACTCAGTTGCACTTGAGGCGGAGTATTAGAGTATCTCATATTGACTAAACATGAAAATGTTAAAAAGGACTAGTTCTAGTCATTTCAATAATGGTTGACCTAAACCCAATTCTTATTAATGGGCTCTACACTCAACCCATATGAAAAATTCTAATAATAAGCTTTGCTTGGAAGTTAAGTGATCATGAGAAGAACATATTTTTTTAGATGAGCCGCTTTTAATGGTGTTGTTCTCTATGCTTTGGTTTGAGCTCACAGGTTTCCGTTATGCTTTCATCTTTTATCCAGTGTCCATCTTGCATACGTATCTGTTGATTTGCTTTTGTTTGAGAATATATTTAAGGCCTGAAGTTGTGAAATAATTTGTATTTGGATGTTCCTTTGTATGTGAAGGAACTTTTTTGTTTTTTGTGGGAGGCTAATTATACTAGGTTCTTATTGTAGGTTACAACAGTGGGTTAGAAGAAAAAGCATTGACGCTCCAAGTGAAGCTGATGCTGGACCAACAGCTTCAATTAGGTGTCCTCATGGGCAGCTGCTGCCTGAGCAAGCACCTGGTGCAAAGCGAGTGCTTGTTCCTGAAAACCTGTGGCTTTTCTTTTATGAGGATGCCATTGCTGTGAAGCCTGATGAACCTTTGGGTTGTACAACTTTTCATTCAGATTTTGATCAGTGTCCCCAATGCAGCGATGAACTTTCTGAAGTTGCATCATTAGAGGATTCTTTAAGGTCATTTGCAATTTTTTTAGAAGTTGCAGAACCTATTAAGATATTGAGTTTTAACTTATCTGGAGGAAAAAAGTTGTTTATTCCTTTCTCCACATTGCAGAGCAGTAAAGCTAAAACATCGGCAGAATCATGAAAAATTGGCTACAGGGAAAAACACTCCCTTGTCTTTGGACTGCAAGTATTACTTGGTTCCTTCTTCATGGCTCACGATATGGAGAAATTACGTAAATGCTAGTGGCAAGAATGTTTCTTCATCATTGCAACCTGAAACACTAGATATGATAATTGACTCACTGAAATGTGAAAAGGTGAATTGCAACTTCTGGAACGTTCTTCCACTACAATCGTAATAATTCTGAAAACTCTTTTTTATTTATTTTTTGACTGAAAGGCAGCAAGTTGTTTGAGTGTAGAATAGGTGGGTTTGATATTCATTCTCAAAGTTTCATGTGATATTTGTCGATAGTCTCTTTTGAAACTAGGCTTTTTGTGCAAGGTTTGATGAAATTTGTAAGAATGACATAAGCTGGCTCCAAGTACAAGGCAAACGACTCATGCCTCTAGATTTATCCTAGAGTCATCCTAATCAGGATATAATACTTTTTCTGGGTGTTTATTCTGTTTTTTGAATTTTTTTTCACCATTTCTTGATCCTAGTAACTGATTTTAAATTTTCTGTTCTTTTGTTGTTTATTTTATTTCTTGGATCAGCATCTTCAGCTCCTAGAGAGGCCTCCTGATCTGGTTTACAAGCGTGGCATGCTTTTCCAGAAGAATTCTCTGGTGAGTATTATTACTGAGTTAATACATTTGGTGAGGGAGAATGAGATTAGTTTACGTATTTATGGGTAGTAGTTATCTGTCTTTGTTAATTTCCATAATGATTTTGGGCTTGTTTTATTTAATAGTCAGTTCTATTCTATTTTATGTGTCTGTTGGTCTCCTTAATAGGAGCTGGATTAGTATTGATGTAGGACAAATAGAAGTATTATTAACTAGTAGCTAAAAATAACAAAATTAGGAAATATGACTGATATTAGGCTGTTGGAATATCAAGTTTCAAGGTTGGATTTTGGCTAGGAATGCTGAAATTTTAGATTTTGTATAGGTGGAATTTTATGATTTGATTACTGGAAATTTTGGCTTTAATATAGTGGAAGTTGGGATGGAATTTTGTGGTGAACACAAATAATGAAAGGTAGGAAACTAGGAATCACTCCTAAGATTTAAGAATCACTCTTAGAAGAAAGCATCACACCTTCCAGTTGAAAACTCAAGTTTATAAAAAAAATTCCAGCTTGCTTATTCTTGATGAAGAGTTGAATACACATATGGGAAAAGGATCTTAATTTAAATCCTATTACAATAGAAATTCTATAAGTCCTATACAAGTAGGATGACATATCTAAAATAGAATAACATATACTACTTCTTCAAATCTAATAAGGAATCCTAACACAATCCAAATTTCAGCCTACTTTGATGTCAATTAATACTTTTATATATTTTGATCGTATTTCTGGTTTATGGAAGGAAATAAGAAAGTTTTTTGCGAGTTCAGCTTTGGAAAATGTGATGCTTTCTTTTAGGATAGATTTGTAAAGCCCATCAGTGGTTTCTGGGAACTTATTGGTATGATACTAGTACTTTCCTTGGAGTGATTCCTAGTTCTTGTTACAAACCCTAGAAGTAATTCGTAAACTTATCTTCTTTTTTTTTTTTTCATTTCTCAACCCTGAATTCTAGCAACCATCTATTTAAAGTGCAGCAGATCAAATTTACAGCTTATACATGTTTTCATCAAAGTGTTGGCCGTTCTACTTCACATGGATATATTGCATGTGTCTGCATGCAATTTTTGTTTCTCCTGCATGAGCCTCAGTAGAACTGAGGCTCCTAGAAGTAGGATGGAATAGTTCTCCAGAGATTCAGTGATTCTAGTTTGGGCCTTCCTTTCAATCAATATGCACAAATTTGCTTGTAGGAGATACGTTCTTTTAATTCCTATTGCAATACTTCGTAACGCATGTGACTGTAAAGAGTCCTGAGGGGGCATTTGTTCATGTGACTGCTATTTGTGGCAAAAAAGTTGCTTCATTTGTTCAGGAAAAGTGCCTTTAAGCCTCCTCTTGTGTTTGATGCTGTTAATAGAATTGCAGTAACTGTTCTGAGTTGTCTAACACAACACTTTTCTTTTCTTTGTACCGTCCTCCTTTGTATTGTAGACAGATAGGTTAGCAATCATCACAGAGAATGACTGGAACAGCTTCTGTGACGAGTGGGGTGGTAACAAGGAGAAAGGCATATCTGCAATAATTGAGACAGGTAATGTTTTGGAAAATAATTTGGCTGGATCCTGTGAAGGTAATCCAGTGTCTGATGCGAATGTTAGTCCTCAAGATGAAGTAAATAATGGGCACGAGACAAAAAGCCCTGTCATTAAGACTTTTCCTGAGGTAATGGAAATTTACCTTATTCAAGCTTTCGATGCTGATATATGTTTAATTAAGATAGCAGTAATTGAGATATATCTTTTTTATTTTAAATTTATACTATTCTTACATGAAATGAATCATTCTGCTAGATCTGTGCTGATTGCATTGGTGAAAGAGAAAGTTGTGAGTTGATGCAGAAGCTTAACTACTACAATGAGGATATTCATGTCTCTCTTGTTCGTGGTAAAGAAGCTCCAAGATCGATTCTGGAAGCATCTGAAACAACTTGTGAACCAGATCGAAGGGCCTCTAAGCGCTCTCGAAGGACCAATTATGGGAATGCAGTAAATTTAAAAGTTTCTGGTTCCACATCAATATACCAATTGAAAATGATGATATGGGAGTCACTTGGGGTAAGTTGCAAAGAGCGGATTCAAGAATGGAAAAACTACTCATTTATTGTTCACTTACAGTGTTTTTTTTAATTTAATTTTTATTTGAAAATAAATTTGAGGGTTTATGTAATCTTATATCTTGATAGGCTAATAATGGAAAAGATTACATATTTTATATGCAATTTCTATTTTGGCACAATTTACAGTTCGTGCTACAATGAAAATGCTGCTAATTTAACCCTCTTGATGACAGGTTTCAAGCTTAAAGATAGGTTGTTTTTTCTCCAAATTTTGTGGTACTATTAAAGGTGGAATAAAACCTAGTGATTAAACCCATAAAGGGAATCTGACAGGCTTGGTAGAATTTGTATGCTTCCATGTTTTCTTACTAGGTTGTTAGGTTTTGATGTCTACCTATGAATTTCCATCGTAAAGCTCCAATTCTTGTCTTTTATTGTTGATTTGTTTGACTAGTCAGATATCATGGTTTCTTCTAGATTTGATCTTGAAGATAGAAATACGTTCCAGGAGAATTGACGTATTGGGTTTTAGGATAGATCAATTTCTTTGATAATGAATCTAAAGAAGGATGCAACATGGTTTACATATTAAAAGATGGAAACATAACTTGTAAAATATTTACATTGGTAACTGCCCCATATGGATGCAAAATTCTATCTAGTTTCCATTCTTTTCTATTTGTTTGAACTAAATGTCACACATTGTTAAAATATTCGAATGTGATCAAATTTTTTTGATATTGCAATACTCAAATTCATGCAGGTAGTCAAAGAGAACCAGATACTCCGCAAAGGTTCTAGAATAATTGATCACGAATGTGCTACTCTTGCTGACTTGAATATATTTCCTGGAGATAAACTCTGGGTGCAAGACTCGGAGATTCATGAGCATCGAGATATTGCTGGTAAGCTACTGAAACTATTGCTGGGTGTTTACAATAGGGCTGCTGTGGATGTGCAATTTAATTCAAAAAATATTACTGAGATTTTCTTCAAACAATGGCATAATAATTATTGTAGAAGGGATTGGGGTAAATCGTTGGTGAAACTTTGAATAAAGTAAAGCAATGTTTCTACTTTTCTTTTCTTTAGTTACCAAGTCATTGACTTGTTGGGGTAAGTTTTGGTTGTTCAGAATTGTAGATGGGGCATTATGTTATATGCTTATGCTTATAAGCAATATATTTGTATGGACTAAATGTATGAGTAATTTACAGGGATCCAATATGGAAACTGCACGAGTTTTGATCCTGAATTCTCTTCATCTGACTCTTCACACAGTTTCTGTGTGCATGTCTTTCCAATTGTGCAGTTGATAGGCATTTAGAATATTCAGCTTCACCATGTACAATATGCCTTAGTTTATTGTTCTGGGCAAGTTATTTTAGGTATTCTTAACTTGGGAATTTCTCACTACAGAAGCAGCAATTACGTTCACTAATTACCTCTATGCTAATATTTCATCAGATGAGCTTGCAGAGCAGAAGATGGATGAACAGCATGCTGAGGAAGGGTTTAGGGGAACACTTTTGACTTCAAATATCTCGTCTTAAGTTATCTAGTTTGTATATTTTTGTCCATACTGGCTTAAGATCTTGTAGATATCGAATTTGGAAAATTCCTTAATCTTCAACCTGCATAGTAAAGGTATGACCTATATTCTAGTTCCAAGGCTTTTCCTTTTTATTCTTGTAAACAATCATCTACTATAAGTAGGCTTTTGTGTGTATTGTATGGGGAGATATCTTCCTCATTTATGTTACTGGTACAGTGATGTTACTGTTGTAGTTAAGAATCTCTAGATGTCTAGCTGCAAGTTCACACCCTTAAATACAAGCCTGTCTAGTTGTTTATGCAATATAGTATTTTCCTTGTTAGTAATTCTTTCCTTACTGAAATCTTGTTGTGCAGAACCATTGGCCCAAACTGGTGGATTTTGGCTTGCATTTGTAAATGCTGGTTGATTCGAATGTACAATGCCAGAAACAGTTGTAACATTTTGTACTTGGAACACAATGTTCCCCTCTTGGAAATTGTTGCCAGCAGTTGGGACTGAAAAGATCCCTTTAGTTACGCCAAAAGTTGTATCTTGAGTAGATGGGAGTTGGGAATGTCCATGGGGTACTTGTATCGCCCTGCCTTTTTATTCTGCCTGATCCTCAAGTGTTCTTTCTTTTGGATAATTGATGAAAACAACAATGCAAGGAAGTGTAAATTATTTGAGTTGGATACTTAATTCTTGGAACAATGAGACAGCTGGAAAGTAAAAATTGTTGATATCTTAAGCTAAACCTCAAGTAACAGTTTCCATTAGCAGCTCAGCTTATGGACAGCGTTGTAAATGTAATGGTTGATTAAGTTGGAATTGCAAAATGTTACACTTAAAACAAACAATCGAGATTTCACATTCTGCTCTGCGGTTGATGTTGTCTGGTTCTGAAGATGTTGGAGGATTGTATTGTACTTTCGTGTATTGCCAAGAATATTCAAATCCAGCGTCTCCGCGAGTTGTTTGTTCCTCTGAACCACCTGTCCCAACTGTCGTCAACTGGTCCTTTGGTCCTGCATTTTAGTTACCTTAACGGATGACCAGGCAAAATCTAACCTAACTAGGGAGGAATACAAACCAACTCAATCTTACAATGGAAGCAGCGGATCGGCAGCGGAGTCAACACTGGATAAGAGTCTGCGATCCAAATCATGCGATTATTTGGATGGTTATACCTAGCATAAAGGCACGGGAATGTAACTTACTGTTTGCAGGCAACTGAGGATTGGCCTAAGGTCTCAAGCTGATCCAGTTCCTCCTACAAAGCATTATCTATCAGAAGGGATCATTATGATAAATAAATAATAACAGACCTACCTGAAAGAGATTGATTTGGGTTTGAAGTTGGGAGAGGGCAGCAGCGAGCCGGTGCTTGCCGAAGGAGGCGCTAGGCCCTATTTTCCTAACAAGCGATGAAGGAGAAGATGGCAGTGGCTTCGACGTCAGCGATTGATGTTGCTGCTGCGCCTCCATTGATCCACGACAGGGAACTAAGAAGGGAGAAAGCACTAAAGAGAGGAAAGGGAGGATTAAAGGGAGTTGTTGAAGCTGAATTGATGATTAGAGAATCTGGTCAAAAGCGATTTTTATATATTTGGTACAGTTGACCAATAAACGTGCCCCAGCGCAGCATCGCTAACACCTTTCTTAGACCACGCCGACATAGTTGGTAGGTTGGTAAAGGTTTGGCAATAATACATATCTATGTTTATTTTAAGTTAGTAGGAATAGGAAAGAAACCATCAAAATTCAAAATATCTTTCAATGAGAATAATGCTGGAAGAAATTTATTTTGTAAAATAAACATGTTAAAGACTTGAGCTAAGATAAGAAGTCTTTCTTAGACACATCTGGGCCTCTTCAAATGCCTAGGCTGCGTTTATTCCGCGAGCACTAGCCTAGCTATGGCTCTGGCTATGGCTATGGCTGTGGCCAACCAAATTATGTCGCCCTTCTCCCCCCTTCGGCGTCGTCATGTCATTTTAAACCCATCTTTCTGTGCCAGATGCATTGCTACCGCTCGGAGCCACCAGAAGGGCAAGCCTAAGACGGCGTTGGTGAAGAGAGACAAAGAGAAGAGGAGAACTCGTTCTGTCATGACTTATGACCTGGTCGACACTTTTAACCACTTCGATTTTCTTTCCAATCAAACTCATGTTCCTGTTATGATCCGCGAAGTTGTCGACGTCTTCTCTTCTTTATCTCTTCTCTCCTTCGTCGATTGCACTCTTGGCGCTGCCGGCCATTCCTCCGCCGTCTGTACTCTCTCCTCTCCTAAACCTTGTTTGGATATTCCACAATTTGAGTTTAAAGTTTAGATTTTTGGGATGACAGATAATCAAGTCCCATCCTGAATTAGAGTATCATATTGGAATGGACGTTGACCCAGTTGCGCATTCAAAAGCTAGAGCTCAAATTAATGGTTGTTTGGATTTTCCGGCTCATTCAAAGTTGAAAACGCATACCTTCCTCAACAACTTTACGTATATCAAGTCCGTGCTCCGTGAGGTGGATGCCAGTCTCTTGAGCTCTGGAGTTGATGCCATCTTGATGGACCTTGGCATTTCATCGATGCAGGTTTGGTGCCACTCTCTCTATGTATTAATCTTTTCCTTACCTTTTCAATGTGTACTCCAATGTTTTCCCTTGCTTTTTCCTTTTCCTCAGGTGAATGATCCTGAAAGAGGATTCAGTGTGCTTGCTGATGGACCACTTGATATGCGGATGGATCCTCGGGTATATCTCTCATGTCCCTCATGTACCGTTTTGAGGATCAAGAATACATCTTCGTCTTCATCTGTATTGTTTGTCCTTTTAACCATTCCATGTCACTTAGAATTGGTTACTTTTTCAAACTCAATTTCAAAAGTAGATTTGCAGTGGCTCATAAGCTGAAATTACTATCATTGAAACTGAATCTGGTTGGAAGAGGACAATATTTTCAAAATTTTTTTTGTTCCTTCTCATTCTTGGGATTTTGTTCTTGCCTCCTGAGTGTATAGCTTTCCATTTTTATTTATTTGTGGGCAATCTAAGCAATGGGGTGTTAATCTTCAACTCGTACATGCCATGGACATAACATCTCGTATTTTGTCCTTAGTTAGTTATATTGGTGATGTTGTTGGCTTTTCAAGGCTGCTTATTTCATATCTTGAATATTTTGGCTGATGTTCATGGCATATCATACTACCAGTTTCTTTGATTTGAGGGATCAACATCTCACCAATTTTTGTTTGGACTCTCGATTTTCTCTTTTCTTGTTTATAGAAGAAGAACTCGTAGGATGTATGTCGTGTCGTTTGTGTCAGAGTTAGAAAAGTCTTCACAAACTGACTGGAACACTCATATTACAGGCAAGCTTGAAAGCTGAAGACATACTGAATTCCTGGCCAGATTCTCAGATTGGTAAGATTTTGCGGGAGTACGGAGAAGAAAGCAACTGGCGCTTACTTCAGAGACAAATTGTTCAGGCTCGCCTTCGTGGTGGGTTGCATACCACTGGTGAGCTAGCAGATCTTATTCGGAGTTCAAGTGGTGGAACAAGAGGTCAGCTTATTATCTGTTCATTCATTTTATGTTAATTGTTATGTTGTTTTCTTATATTATGTTACGGTCTAATTGCAAAATATAGGACTTGAGTCTCATATCGGTCAAATAAGGGGTTGATGTGGAGTTTATATAGGCTTATGGGTTCTTCCACCCTTTGAGATAGCTTTTGGGATTGAGCTCTCCCATAAGACCTGTATCATATTACTTCTTAAATTGAGGTATGCCAAAATGTAACAAATTGCTCCGTTGGAAGAAGCCAAGGATTCGTTGAAAATGTATGCATGGAATACGCTGAATGAATAAACCAATTTTGTTTAATTTCTACAGGAGGAAGGCAAGGTTGGATAAAGACAGCTACAAGGGTGTTTCAAGCTCTAAGGATCGCTGTTAATGATGAACTTGGTGTATTGGAGAAGTCCCTTCGTACTTGCTTTCAGTGCCTTGCTCCTGGAGGAAGGCTTGCTGTCATTTCCTTCCACAGTTTGGAGGACAGGATTGTGAAGAAGACATTCCTTGACATTGTTGAGAGTGATGACAGAGATGAAAATGAGGGTGAAGAAGATGGCAGAGAACGAAGAAAACTTAGAAATGAAACTGAAGCTAACGAAGCCTGGATCAGACAGGCAATACGTGGCTCTAATGGAGCAATCCTCACTAAGAGGCCAATAACACCATCTGAAGAGGAAGAAAGGTTGAACCGTCGGTGTAGGAGTGCGAAGCTCAGAGTGATCGAGAAAGCTGGATGTTAGACTGACTTAATCCCTTAGGCCTTATTGTTGGGCTGTCTTGGATCTTTACCCTACGGGCTTAACCTATATGAATTGTTTGCACATGTAGTTGCTTGTAGGCGCCTGTAGTTTCTTCCATTTGTTGGGAAAGCAACTAAAGTAGATTATTTCTTCCCCATCTTTTTCTAGAATGTGACTCTTAGGGTAGTTTGTTGGAAATAGTGTGAAATAACTCTCAGAGTCTTTCTTTAACCACAAAAATCTTTTAGAATTTAGTGAATTATTTATATTTGTATTTAAATAGATGATAAACACCTCTATAAATGCCATAATTCATGGTCAAAATGAAATAAAGAAAAGTTTCTTTTCATTCTTCATTCCTTATTATCTCATTTATCAACAAAGTGATATCATAGCCATGTTTCTTAAAGTGTAGAGAAGAGTATTGTGAAAAAAAGTAAGGAATGGCAAATAATGGATTCACTTCCTTCCAATTTTATCATCTCACAAAGGAAAATCATAAGGAACAGTGTCTAGACAAGAAAGCTTTGCTTGGCTTTAAAGATGAGTGAGAAGTTAAAGAAAAAGGTTACGAGAAGTCTCAAAATGAAGAAAACTTATCTCAAAATGATAAAGATGTTATAAAACCAGAATTACAATTTCAGAGTATTTGGGAGAGAAGACTTATTCTTATAAGTTCATTTCTTTCTAATCTCTCTTACATCAAACCTTCTATTTATAGTACATTTCAAACACCTAATACACATGTGACCACCTACTCCATATGTGTTATTGTGTTAGGTAAAACCAAACCAATAACCACCTACTTCATTCTTGTGTTAGGTAAAACCAAACCAATCCATATGTACTAACTATTAAATGGTGCATCTACAATTAGTGGTACACCATATTATTTCTATCTTTTATAACACATTGACATTTTTAAGTAATTAATATTGCTTTATTAATTAAATAAAAGTACAGTAGCAGCTTTTTCACCACAAACGGTTTACCGCTAGCCTCCGTGATGCGTGATTCTTATCATTACGCCAAGCAAAGCACATCTTTGAAAGACCAAAGCAATGAAAAAGTAATACTTTATCAAAAAGATTAGCTGTACAAATAATACATGAACCTTTTGTCACAACATTCGGTGAGGTCCATCGAGGAGCATAATAATATTGGTAGGAAATGGCGCTCCATGCCACGACAGGTTTGTATTTTTCTTGCTGGCAGATACAGACTCTCAGGCTTGTGTCTAAAAAGTTAGAAAGTTTTGTTTAGATTTATACTGTTCGAAAAATTCTATTGGGTGTAAAATTTCTGAAATCCTTGAAATCTGTATTGAATATACATATTTACATGGAATGAATAAAGACAAAAACAATCGCATTATATATATTAAATTAAACACATTGATTTAATTTCACTATAAAAATTAACATGATCATAGCTCAAACATTTAATTTAATATTACATTTATGACAATGGATTTTACTTAATTAAATTTGTATGATTTGGATGACCAAACTCATAATTACATGAATTTAGAGACAGAGTTAGAAATAACATATAAGATATGCTTTTATAAGAGTTTTCACCTAACAATTCTAGGACTTACAAGAGGTGTGATTGATAAAGTTGTTATCTACCTAATTTAAGTTTAGTTGGTCTGTTGAGAAAAGTCAAGATCAACTATATTTAAATGAGATCCTAACTCACTATACAGATTAAAATAATCTTTTTGAATAGTAGTTAAGGCTATTATTTCGAATAAAATAGTATGAGTAACCAAATATATGATTAAAGTCCTAATCTAATTTGATAGACATAACATATAATTAGTTACTTCTTTTTCTTCATTTGTATTCTATTCTAAGTGGAATTTACCTTTTTAAATATAGCGGATACTAAGTGAACCCAATTTCTTAGACATAGGTTATATTTGAGAAGAGTTCTCAAAGTTGGATAAAAAATTGTATGCCTTTTATGTTACTTTTCTATAATCCCTATTGACGATTCAGTGATAAAGTTTTAGAGATATGTCAAAATCATATAAATGACAAAATATATTGACATTTTGAGTTCACTAATGTCAACACCTATGTCTCATAAACTTTGACGACAACAAGAAGTAAGATATATGTCAACACCATAATAGCTAGATGCAAGAGTATGCATAAAGTAGAGCTAAAAGGTATAATACCTTATTGGAATTGTTCCACTTAATTTAGCTTACTAAAAACAAAAAATAGACATCAATTAAAGGCATTTGTTGTAGAATGATAATAGTTATCATTAGAAGAAATGAATGTATGACTTTTCTTGCCTTTACAAAATATCATAAAGGTCATATATATTTCTAGTTCATGCTTGTAAGTATTTGATACTGAATTCAGATTCAACATTATTATAATGCTCAATGCATAATATGAAATAGATTGTTGAGTAAAAGTAATTGATCTAATTTTATATAAATAGTTTGTATGTATTGGATCAAAGGAGACTTATGCTTAACATAAGTGGCAAAAATACAAAGTTTGATAACTGAGACTATCATTTTATGCCATGTTGGCTAAAGCAACACGATGAGAACCCTAAAATTACATACAAAGATATATGTATTCTTCTGATTATGAATCATATGGAACTTATGAAATTTGTTAAGTTCAATAATAACCAAATCAATTTTTTGTGAAATAATGATGATGGTATTGAATTGTTCAATCTTATACATATGATCTATAATTAGATTTAATACAAATTCATAAAAGGATAATACTTATATTTCATTAGATTACTAATGACTTTATGTGATATAGTAATATGTATTAAACAAAATAATGATTTAAAAGTTTTGAAAAGTTTAAATTGTTTAAATTTAAGTAGAAATTAAGCATTGAGAATGTTGAGGCACTTCGACAAGATCATTGTGGTGAGTTTTAAATTTTCTGTTATTTACAGGGAATGAGATTCTCTGGTGAATACCTTCACACACAAAAATTTAGAAGAGGATGGATTTATATAAGGAGAAAAATACAAGAAGAGACATTATATGATGCAATATTGTTTTTTCTATAGTTGTGCCTAGAATAACGACTTACGATTAATGGTTCCAATTTAATCCATTAGCAAGATTTCATATCAGATACGAAATGCTAAGACTTTGAAAGAGTCAAAGTTAATAAGATGTGATGATTGAAGCATCTATTATCTATTAAGTTAAAACTAAATTAGATAATAAAAGGTTATGACATATCCAAAAGCTTGGATATAATCTTACAGACATGTTGAACAAATTGTTTGTTTCAATTTATACTTATAGGAAAATGGTTCTCAAGATAAGTAGTAAGAGTAAAACAAAATTTGAAAAGTTTAAATCTTATGATAATATATCCAATTGGAACTAATGCATTTGCTGATACATTTGATTTATAGTTGAAAGGCTACGAAACATTAAAAGATTCACTTTCATAATGAATTTAAAGAGTTTATTTTGAAGATAATTGCGAATTTATCATATCTACAAGAAGGTTACTAGGAATATATGTGTCCTCTTCGGTGGGAGTATGTAAAGACTATTATTGCTCATAGAGAATAACAATTCTAATTTTCAATTGTTGAAAATATAATTGTCCAATAACAACTTATGTTGGATATGAAAAGGTAACAACTTAATTCTGATCTATAGAAATAGATTAGAAGTTGTTCAACTATTCTAAGACCAAGTACATAGATAATGTACTAAAGATGTTTGGTATTTGAGATATCAAATACTTGTGAAGTATTAAAAATATCCATTATGCTATGTATGAGCTGATATTTGAGGTCAAGTAGATAAGGATATTTAATTTAGAAGTAAATCCCAATTAAGGTTTATTTTACCTAATAACAATATCATTCAAGATTGGAAAGGTTCCAATGTAGCAATAGTTGCTAATTAAGTAATAATATATTTTTCATTTAGTGGAAATGATTAATTAGATCAATAAGTTCTTTAATGAACTTGATATAGTTTCTTACATTGTTCTAGACAATAATGTACTGTGAAATATTAGAGCCATTGGGCATGTTAAAGGAGCTAGGGTCTTATCAAAGATCCAAAGATGTATTTAGGCAATTTTTCTTAATTATGATGATAATTAAGATAAAAGTTGTAAGATTTAAGCAAGTACTCACTATAGAGAATCTTGTATAATTCTCTCATTAAGTCACCACTCCAGCAGTAGTATGGTCATCATATGGTGATATATTATATCATAAATGATTAGTAAAAGTGGGAGATTATTAGTTTATGCCTTAGAGGCAATTGATTGATTGTAGTTTAGTGACAATTATTTAAAGGTATTATTTGTCCTGTACATGTTTAGATGTATATGATAAAGTTCATAGGATAATTATGCATTGCAAATAAAATTATTATGAGACTATAATTATGAGATTCATAGTGCATTTATGTAATATTTCTAAATTGTTCCTAATCATTTTTCTAATAAGACTAGACATTAATAAAATATAAAAAAACTAACACCCGTTATGTTTTCCCATATGAAGGAAGTGGTTAATCTCATAGACTATGGAGATACTTAAACAAACGAGTGGGTGCTTGTTAGAGAACAAGTTCACTAAACTGATATGATATGAGAAATCCATTTAGAACATTACTTGTATATATATGAAAATTCTCATTGTGATGATTGTATAAGTTGTCATTTGAGTTGTGATCTCCAAAGTTATCTTGTATAAGGATTGCTGTGTCTTTTTATACTACTTATGACCCGTTCTAATCGTGGATAGCTCATTCGGTAGTCATTGAATGTAACATAAACTATATGAAAGTAGTTAAGTGATTAAAATATGATTCATCGCGCTAAAATAATTAGTAAAAATATTCTATTATTCTCAATTAGTATTGATTCAATATATGCTTGGCCAAGGTAGAATGACATTTTGTAAATAGTTTGCAAATGTCATTAAAATAGGTAGTTAATGCAAAGCACTAATATGATTGGACTCAAAATAGAGTAGACATCAACTTCATACTCTATGTCTAATCAGAACATTATATATGAAAGGATTGAATTATAGGAAAAAAATCACGCACGGAATATAATAGTATCATGCTAGAAATGATCAAGTAGTACTCCCCCTATTCCGATCCAAAGTATAATGTCAACCATCGATCAAAGAAATAGAATACTATCATGGTCAAATAAGTATCCTAGTAAATAAAGCACTTTCGACGAATAGCGAGAATCGAACCCGCTTCTTCTCCTTGGCAAAGATAAATTTTACCATTCGATATTATTATAATAAATATTATATTATAGTAATTATAGTCCTTGTTTTGAAAAAACAAATCCTAGCATAGTTATTCACAAATATGATCCAGACATTACATATCAAAAACTATTTAAAAAATGTGGATATATATATATATATACATATATATATACATATATATATATGTATATATAATGTACAATTGGCCTAAGGTTATCAGGCATGAGTAGCCTCAATAAATTGAACACCCTTTATGCTCAGCTACTTATATACACAGTGTATATATCATTCATACCTTAAATCCCATTTGGGATTTAGGTTCCAAATGGAAGTTTCTAAATAATAGGGCTTATCTAGATACTGTTCCATTTACACAAAATTGAAAAAGATGTCTTTAAAGAATAAGCTCAGTTAGAACTTCTTTAATACTTTCTTGAATGAAATTCAATTGTCCTCTATTAGCCAAAGATGTTTGCACTACACGCATGGACATAAAAGTGTCTCTTTATCTCAGTTGTGGATATTCATTGACTTTGACCACTAACTCTCCCCTATATAAAGGTTAAAATGTGAAAGAGAGGTTCATCTTCATTATTATTATTTTTATCTCATTATTGAGAGCAAATCCTTGATATATTTAGTTTGCTTACTTTCAAATAAGGAAGAACACGTGAGAAGTTTTAAAAACTCCAATATTTTAAGAATTAGACTGAAAATTAAATTGATAAAATAAAAATTTAAAGGATTAAAGGTTTAACTGGTAGAAGATTGATATAAAATTAGTATATAATAAATATTGAACAAAAATAAATAACTTAAAATAAGATTAAAGGAGTCTATCTTTTTTTTATCGAAGAGAATGAAGTTTAATTGAACAAGACTGCTAGATAAAAATTGAAAAGTTAAATGGTTCAAATTTTTATGATTAAACATATTAAACTGGTTTGATTTTTAATCATTGAAAAACATATCATATTTTGAAGGTAAAACCTAATTATTTTTCCTTTATTTATGTTATGGAGTGTAGCATGGATAAGGTTAGTTTAGATATTGTTGTAAGAAATATGACTCGATATTATGACCCATATTTTCTGGAGGAACATATTAAATTTAGTTTATGATTTTTCTTAATTTAATGTTATATTAGATCTTGACCGTTAATTTAGTACTTGATGAATGTACAAGATTTAATGTTAACATATGTATAAACTAATCCTCTCTTCACCCTAATTAAGTACACAAAAAAGGAACAAATGTATTTGGCTATCAATCAAGCTATCTACTACAGAAAGAGAGTTAAGGGAAAGATACTAGTTTGTGATTGTTGAAAGCCCTCTTTACACTATGTCGAATTCTGTTAAAGGTAAGTGAGTTATTCGTTTCATCTATGTCATTACTATTATATTAAGGATTTTAATAGGCATGAATGGTTAATGATGATTTATGTGTTGATGTTTGAATATTAAGTACGAAAACTTATATGTGTTATCAGATCTTAGATTTTGAATAGATAATAATCCTTAGATTAATGATTTGTTTATTGTTTCAATTATATGATGTTTATAAAAATTACGATTTTAGTTTTTTATATAAAGAATAATTTTTTCGTACAAAAATTATTTCCGCACCCTATCTTTGCTTAAGAAAAAATAAAAAGCCATTGGAAGTTGGTATCCAATGTCAATTTCGTCTTTCTTTAAGTGGGCCAAGGATTCCTAGGAACTGTGCAACAACCATCTGACTGCTACGGAGCATGCAACGCTGGCTTACATCATTAGTGCCTTTTGAATTGCCAATAGTGTCAAAATCTTTTCTATATGTCATTAGAATCCATGAAGAAACATCTTGTGTGAATGACAAAAGAATGGATATTGGGCAACTTTTCAATTTTTAATGGAAAATTACAGTTTGGATCCATGAAGTTTTGATTTTTAAAGTTTTGATTTCTTACATTTTAGTCATATTAATGATATTTTTGACCTATAACAAAATTTTAATTTTAATTTCATCTTATGGATTATTATTATTATTGTTGTTGTTGTTGTCGTTGTTGTTGTTGTTGTTGTTGTTGTTATTGTTGTTGTTATTATTATTTATGTTGTTGTTGT
>JANKYF010000006.1:22394841-22416770 GCA_029829435.1 Erythroxylum hondense
AAACAAATGAGAACACATTTAATAATTTATTGGAATAATTTATCATAAATTTTTTTTTATAAAAAAGAAAAAAAAGGTACATCAGACACTAATAAGACGGAGAATACTACGTTCCGAGTAATCTTCTAACAGGATATTCTGACAACCTAAGGGAGGAACATCAAAATAAACGATCCCAACATCGCTAGGATAGGCTTGAGTAGCAAGTCAATCCGTACATCTGTTGATCTCTTGACGTATATACCAATAAAAAACAGCCATAATTTATCATAAATTTTAGAAGAGGGAGTATGAATCTCGGGAGGCGGGACCAACGGACACTAGCTGGACATGGGTAATGTAATTGAATTAAACCAAACCCAATAAAGCTGAAGTTCTCCGTTGCCGGTTAGGAGGGAATATACGGCATTATGATGGATTAAAATAATGTCGGTGGAGTAAGGCACTAACTTGGTGTGCTGTTTGAAATTTAGAAGACGAGGTATAGTGGGCAAAAGCTGCAAGTCGTCTGAAGAATGTTACTTCTTGTTTTATAGCTCTCCTTTTTTAATGACCCTGTCTTTTATAATTAAAGACTTCCGGTGGAAGGTACGGTGTAACATAAATGGAGTCTCTTTTTAGATATAATTTAATATCTTTTCTTTCAAAAGTTTACCTTTGTGGTTTTCTTTTTGTTCATTGTATTTGACTGAATTATTTTAAATACAAGTGTTTAATATAATTCAATCAAAGAATAATGAGATAGAGATGGTACAAAAGTCAATTTTTATAGATATATTTATAAAGAAGCAATACAAAAGACTCGGGATACTTCTAACTGATAAAAGATGATTGGCTTCATTAGTTATAATTATCTCTTTTGTTTTAGATCGATGTTGGTGCATAAATAGTGAAATTAACATTTGTTTTATTTTAAGAAGTGACAAATAGATATTGCATCAAATTAGAACATTATTTATCAAAATCACAAAAAAAAGTTGATAAAATATTGTAATGAATATAACGAGATCGCTTATAATACCATATTTACCCCAAGAGTTTTAATTTAATTAGAAAAATTATTCATATCCCTATTATGCAAGGACTTAGATTTATTTAGAAGGTGGCTAGGTCGGCCTCACGGGGCCCATGTCCAATCGATACCACATACGGGCCGATTAGTCTATTCCTACTCACACACCGGGCCCAAGCCCAATACATGCTCCCTACGGCCCATCAGCATGAGAACTCTCCATGCAGAGGTAGAACTCTACGTTGAAAACCTAAACCTAATGGCTGAACCGTATATAAGGTATTATTCTCCCATAACTCAGGTACGCGCACAATAATAAACCTAGTTTTTCTCTGCATTCAGCAGCCTTCACCTCACCAGAAAACTGACTTGAGCGTCGGAGGGGCTAATCGGGACATAACCCCCGAGGTGCCTTCACTGTTTTGCAGGTATATTCACGTCATATTCACCGCAGGAGGAGGAAGACGATGGACTTCAATGGCAACGCACCGTTCAGCCAGAATCAGGCAGAACCAAAACCCAATAAGTATTTTTATTTTAATTTAGCCTAAAACATCACTATAAGTAATTTCCCTACTTACAAACCCCATGACAATACCTTTAAATATATTTTTTTCGTTTCAAACCCTAAAATCCCTCTAACCATACTAATTTTCCATTTCAAGCGCCGTGATACAACTTTTCTCTTCTCTACTATTTTAACCTTAAGCAAATAAAAATTATAAAATAGAACATCTAGCACTTCCTTGTTTTACAATTAATCTTCAAAGTTATATTTTTTGGATATAATCTTGTTTATCTTTTTTATGTCTTCCAGGATATACTGAAAATTTCAATTTTTAATCTCTTTTATATTAAAAAGGTCCGAAAACTTCAACTGGAACGACAATAAAAACCAGCTTATTGAGTTGGCGTCGACAAAATGCAAAATGCCCAAGTGATCATTCTCTAGTGATGCTTCTTTTATACATCCATACTTGGCTTTCTCACCATATTGTTTCCCTTTTCCTTCAATTAACAGTGTGGACCCTAATTATAACAATGGTTTTTGAACCTTATGCATCCAATTTCGGTGTAATCAAGGATAATTGCCCTTCAACCTATGGTTAAGAGAAGGGCAATGAACTGATTGAAATCAAGGGCTTTTCACTTAATAAGATAATAAAATAGTTTGATACTAGTAGAGAAGATAAATACATACACTTCTCCAGTTACAGGAGCTCTGCCGAGGCTCCCTTCTTTCTGACAGACGTGGGACGTAAAATTGGTTCATATCATATGCCATATCAAGGATACCAAATATTTTATCATAAAGCATATTCTAATATGATCGATATACTTGTTCATTCAGCTGCAATTTAGTATAAACAAAAAAAACCATTACAAGATAAAGGATTCTCCACGAATGTTGCCGAATTGTCAACTTAATCAGTTTTGGTAACCCTTTTTTGATAGGACTCAGCCACCGTTACAAGTGGCTGCATCCTAAAATACACGATTTACGCACTGCATATGAAATAACCAAATATCAGTGAGACCAACATGTATCACTATTCAGTAAAAGCAATACGCAAATGGGCTGGTGATGAGATAACAATACTTCGACATCCATTCAAAAATGACATCCGAGTATGTGAACTTAGAAAACAAAAGTTCTATTCATTGATATAGGCAACCTACTAACCTGAAATATATATTTGAAGAAAACAATATCTAAGAGTTTGCCAACTAATGGAGAAACATTTTTATATAAAACAGTTTTAAAATATGAGCGTGGTTCTTTCTATCTCACGTTTCGGTTGAGATTCTCTCCCTCTTGTTTCCGATAACAAGCCTCCCTCTCTTTTTTCTATCCGTCTTCCTCTACAGCTCCTATCTGTAGTTCTGTTTATTCTGGTTCTTATGGCTACCTACACGGATGAGAACAGTTTGGTGACTGCGATGTATCAACGTTTGCACTTGGAGGAAGAGCAACGTATTTTAGACTATGCTGAGGAACCAACATTGGGCGATCCGCAACCCCCAGAGACGACTTGGCAACATTGTGTGGTGGGACGCCTCCTGACGGAAAAACCTATCAACTTTATGATTTTTAAGCAGATTATGGCGAGTGTGTGGCGCCCTGTCAAAGGTCTTATGGTTAAGGAGCTGGGTAACAATGTCTATCTTTTCCAATTTTTCCACCACCTTGACGTTACCCGAGTGCTCAAGGACGGACCTTGGAACTACCAGCAAACTCCTATCCTACTACATGTCCTTCAGCCACATGAGAATCCGCGTCATATCGAGCTGGTGAAAATGGAGTTATGGGTCCAGTTGCATAACGTCCCCAATGGTTTTATGTCAGAGAGAGTCGCTGGCGATGCAGGTAACTACATTGGTGAATACGTCGAATCCGACCCCCGTAACTTTTTACGTATATGGAGGGACTTTATGCGTATCAGGGTTGCTATTGATATTCGACAGCCGCTGAAACGAAAACTAATGATCAAGCGACCTCAAGGAGAGCCAGCTTGTTTGGAGTTTAAATATGAACGCCTGAACACATTCTGTTATTTTTGTGGTATCGTGGGACATACTGATCGGTTTTGCCGACTTCTATATGATTACCCAAACTTCCCAAAAGACAAGTTCGCCTACGGTAATTGGTTAAAGGCTGAATCCAAGCGACAAACCTCCATCGGAGCTAGATGGCTGCGTTCAGAAAACGACCTTCTGCCAGACGGGGAAGGGAGTACTCCAACATCCCCGACATGGTTAGCCCCACAACGAGAATTACGCTCTGATATCGGCGGATCTCATATTACCACCGAGCTTCACGGTCCCCAACTTTCAACCATATACGGCGAAACTCAGCAAGCAAATGATCCGAATCTTACAGGCTTGCCCAGCCCAACTTTTCATTTAATGCCAGTTGACAGCCCCGTGCCTACGGCAACCTCACCCCAGTTGCTCTCAGATACAATAGTCATTATGGACCCTAAAAGACGGCGCCTGCGGGAGGAATCTGACATGATGTCTGAATCGATTCACATGGAGGTGGTCTCGGCAAGTACTGAAACCGAGCCAAAAAACTTGGAACTGGTGGGTCCTGGTTTTCAGGCCCACCTAGAGTTATGAGTACCTTGAGTTGGAACTGTCGGGGGCTTGGGAACCCACGCACAGTTCGAGCCCTAAAAGACCTTGTGTCTGATAAGAAACCCAACTTTATTTTTCTTATAGAAACGAAAATAAAAAAAGCTAGTGTTTTACGCATCAAAACAACTTTGGGGTATAGTGGTATGTTTGTTGTTGACCCCATTGGCATAAGTGGTGGGCTAGTGTTAATGTGGAAAGACAAAAATATGGCCCGTTTGCTGAGTTTCTCTAGTCATCACATTGATGTTGAGGTCCACATAGAAGGTGTGCCACAGTGGAGATTAACCGGTTTCTACGGTTATCCAGAAAGACCCAATAGGAGGCAAGGATGGGATTTACTTAGATCACTCTCCTCACGCTCCAGGCTGCCATGGTGTGTTCTAGGCGATTTCAACGACATTTTGTTCTTATCAGAGAAGCAGGGTCATACTCCTCATCCTCGATTCTTGTTGGAGGGATTTCGTACGGCTATCACTGATTGTCACCTCCATGACTTGGGCTTCGATGGACCACGATTTACATGGGAGAACCGCAGAGATGATACAGCAATAGTGAGGGAACGCTTGGATCGGGCGTTGGGGACGCGTTCCTGGACAGACATCTTTCCGCTGGCTACAGTATCGGTGCTACCAGCAGTATCTTCCGATCATCTCCCCTTATTCCTCTCCCTAGGTGTTACACTGCAAAAATATGTGGCGAAACGTTTTCGCTTTGAAACAGCATGGACTCTTGAAACTGATTGCAGACAGAAGGTTAGCACTGGATGGGCCGACGGCACTTTTGAATCACTTACTGATCGCCTTACGTCTTGTTCCAAATACCTTCATTCATGGGCACAATCGCATCGGCAGCAGTATCACCATCGACTCCGCAGCGTCAAACGTCAGCTGTCCCATTTACGGAAACAATCCACTGTGGATATGGCAGTCCTACGCTTTACTGAGAAACAGTATAGTGACCTCTTGTTGCAAAACGAAGTTTACTGGAAACAGAGATCAAAACAACATTGGTTAGCCGAGGGCGACTCTAATTCAAAGTTTTTTCATGCGATGGCCTCCCACAAATATCGAAAAAATTTTCTCTCTCGCTTACAGAACAGCACTGGAGATTGGGTTGATTGGAATTCCGGTTTACCGGAGCTGATTTTGGACTATTATCAACAACTTTTTACCTCTTCAAATGGGGATCCAGAAGCCCTTCTACTATATGTCGAGCCTAAGGTCACTCCTCTTCACAATGAATTATTATTAGCTCCATATACAGGAGAGGAAGTCCGGCAAGCCTTGTTTTCAATGCATCCACAGAAATCTCCGGGACCAGATGGCTTCAACCCAGGTTTTTTCCAGACTTTTTGGGATATAGTAGGCAAGGATGTTACTCATGAATGTTTACAGTGCCTGAATGGCGAAGCTCGGATGCCAGGACTAAATCGCACTAATGTTCTCCTCATTCCAAAAAAGAAAACTCCTGCGACTATGAATGACATACGCCCTATCTCTTTAAGCAATGTCACTGACCGGATTGTATGTAAGGTGTTGGCTAACAGATTGAAGAACATTTTGCCACAGATCATTGCTGACACACAGAGTGCGTTCATCCCCAATCGGCTGATTACTGATAATATAATTGTCGCCTATGAATTGTTTCATTCGCTTAAACGGAAAACTCAGGGTCATATTGGTTTCCTTGCCTTAAAAACTGACATGAGTAAGGCATATGACAGAATTGAATGGGGCTATTTGCGATCGATTTTGTTGAAATTGGGATTTGATGCTTTATGGGTTCACAGAATCATGCACACCGTCACCACTGTTTCCTATTATTTTACCCGGGGAGCTGAGGAGTATGGCCCGTTAATTCCTGGTAGGGGCCTTCGGCAAGGAGATCCGCTCTCACCGTATCTATTTATACTTTGTGCGGAAGGTCTCTCGGCTATGTTATCTAAATGTCAAGCCCAAGGCTCTATTCATGGCGCTCTAGTTGCAAGGGGGCCCCCTTCGGCGACCCATCTTTTCTTTGCAGATGATGCCCTTTTCTTTACCCGCGCCACACCTGAGGAGGCCTTAAAGTTGAAAGAGTGTTTACACATATATGAGACTGCTTCGGGGCAGCAAATAAATCTTTCCAAATCCGGGGTCTCTTTTACCCCTGATACGGTAGAGACTTCTAGACAATTGGTTTGTCAAATCTTGGGTGTTGCTGAGCGGAATGGGCATGATACCTATTTGGGAATGCCATCTGCCATTGGAAGACATAAACGACAGGTGTTTAATTATGTGGTGGAAAAATTAACCAAAAGATTGCAGGGATGGAAAGCAAAATTGTTATCTAAGGCGGGTAAAGATATCTTGCTGCGAACGGTAGCTCAAGCAATGCCAAACTACATCATGTCTCTTTTCCTGTTACCTGTCAATATTTGTAAGGATCTGGAACATCTTATGAATGGCTTCTTTTGGCATAATGGAGGACTGGATCATAAAGGCATCAACTGGCTCTCCTGGAAACGTATAGCCATCCCAAAGATTTATGGAGGGTTAGGATACCGTGACTTACGCCAATTCAACCTGGCCTTATTAGCAAAGCAAGGGTGGAGACTGCTTAAATATCCACACTCGTTTGCTGCAAAAATCCTCAAGGCACGATATTTTCCTACCTCTGATTTTTTTACAGCACCTATAGGCCATAACCCAAGTCAGATATGGCGAAGTATCTGCCAAGCACGACCCATTTTACTTCAGGGTTGCCGAAGACGAGTTGGAGATGGGGCTACTATCAACATCTGGAAGGATTCTTGGTTGATGGATGAGGCGGATCCTCTTATTCAGACAGAATTCTTAGAGGCCTTGAATCTATATGTGGTGGCTGATCTCATGGTAGGACGACAATGGAACGAAACGCTGATCCGCAATTCTTTCACCCCACGGGATGCTGATCCTACAGATTCCATTAGGATTGTCACCTCTGCCAGATGATTGGGTTTGGACTAAAAATAGAGTCGGGGAATACCACGTCAAAGACGGTTATCGCCTTACCACAGAGCTGACCACTGGCAATTTCAATGTTGCAAGCTTTCCTTGGGAAAAAATCTGGCAGGTCCAAGTTCCAGGTAAAGTTCACATTCTTATATGGCGCATCCTACGTAATATTCTCCCATGCAGAACCACATTGAGAGGCCGACATATAGCAGTGGACGACACTTGCCCTATTTGTGGTTAGACTACGGAAACACCACAACATGTATTCTATTACTGTGAATTTGCCCAGTCTGTTTGGCTTTTCTCTACTGTGGGTTGGCACCCTATACCGTCTTTACAAGACTGACTTCTTCGAGTGGTAACTTCCTTTACGCATCCCCAACAGGAGGAGATCTTCATGATTCTCTGGAGCTTATGGATGTACCATAATGACGTTGTGTGGACATCACGTACTCACTCTCATCAATTTGTTATTGGTCGGGCACGGACAGCTCTCTCCGAATGGCAAGCTGCTAGAGCATCACATGCTCCAGGCCAACCTATACACCATCGTGCTCCTACTTCTTGGGTGGCTCCAGAACCCAACCAATTTAAATGCAATATCGATGTGGCTTTATTAGAGAATGGTTTCTATGGCCTTGGCATGATCATCCGAGACTCCCAGGGGTCAAATTGTGCCGGGAAAGCTATGATCCTTCCAGGTTGGCGAGATCCACAAGTCGGTGAAGCTCTTTGTTTTCGCGAAGCATTGAGTTGGTTAAAAACCTTATCTTTCTTTCCGATTTGCGTAGAAACGGATTGTCAGATTGTTACCCAGTTTTTGCATTCTACGCTAGCATTTTCTTCATATTTTTCGCTCATCATTCAGGATTGTAAAGCTCTGCTTAACGAGCTTCCTTTTACCTCATATGCGTTTGTTCGAAAACCAGCGAATCTAGTTGCTCATACGATAGCTCGGGCAGCTCATTCTATGCCTGGTTTAGAATGGGGGATATGTCCTTTTCTGTATTCTGTTTTAACTATCGATATCAATCATATGCGCTGAGCGCAATCGTTCTATCAAAAAAAAAAGATAAAGAATTAAGAACGAAAAAGAAAACAAGGCTAATTTAGTAACAAGATTGTAAGGTAGTAGATGATTTGGGGAAATTGGGGTTGGGAAAAGGAAAAGACTATCTTGTCTTACAGTTTAACGTGTCCCAATAGGTCCAGACAAAAGCAAATCTAAGAAGAGAAAAAAGAAATGTTAAGAGTTTGCCACCTTAGCTTGACGGATTCTAGTAATGGCCTCAATATGAAAATTATGCAATTCCTCAAGAGTCGTCACATCCATACCACTGATATCTTCACCCTGAGAAGATATAGACAAGTTTGATCGTTAGTTTGCTTCTGTATGGGGATAGTACAATGTATTAAGTCTCCTTGTAAAATAATAAGTTCTACACTATTTTCACCTGCCATTGCCAAAATGTAGGTCGAGCAATGGCAAAGCTACATGCACATAATGGGTTATAGGGATTAAAGGATGCTAACAAAACTAATTGTAGTTTCATATAAGCAAAGTCGCATGCAACTTCATTAGATCGTGGTAAAAGATTTGCATACCTTAAATCTTGAAATAAGGATTTCCAGTTCGTTGCATCTCTGTCTTTCTTTCTGATAACTTGCTTTTAAATCTTCAAATGCAGCTATACCTTCATGGCTTTGAAGAGTATCATCTTTTGATATTTGGTTTAAATGACCCGTAAGAAGTATAGATCCTTTTTTACGCCCAGCTTGACAAGCATTAGATGCATAAACCTCTTCAAACGGTATATCTTTTGCATTGCCTGACTTCTTGATTTTAGCCACCAATACCCACATATTTGCAAGCTCATTTTCTAAAGCTTCTTCACGCTGCCTAGCTTCATCTAGTCTTCCTCGTAATTCAGTTTCTATTTTCTCTCTCTGACATAGTGTAGCTTCAAATTCAGCTTCTTTTTGATATCTTGAATTTAATTTTTTCTGCAACTCCTCGATCAAAAGATAATCTTCGGTTCTTGTACTGCCACTATAGATATTTTGTTTGGGACCCCTTGAAACGGACTGCTGGCAGCATGTAGATCTACAGGGAGTCTCTATTGCAGAAGCCAGATCATCAGTCAACCTGGCATTTTCGTAAGAGAGTCTAGTCACTTCTTCAGCCAAGTTACGAAGCTCAACTGCCGCAGCAGCAGCCAATTCTTTTGCATATGAAGCTTCCTCTGCTAGTTTTTGACTTTGAATTTCAAGTCCATCCTTTTCTTCAATCATTTTCACCGTCTCTTGTTTCAGATCCTCTATCTCTGCAGCCTGACATAATATGGGCATATTTTTAACCATTTAGCTCTAAGTAACCAAAGGAGAAAAGACCACTCATCTTTACATGAATATCCCATCATAAAAAACAATAGTTGTTTATTATTTCCTACAGAATATACCAGGGAGGTAAATAGATAAATATATAGACCTGAGAAAGAACTTGAGATTTCAAATTGTCAACAATGCATTCTTTTGAGTCCTCTGGGGAAAGAATTCTATTCAAACTTATAATGCTTTTTGGAGTATTAGCATCAACATAACTTCCTTCTAGTGGCCAGTTTATGTTGCCTACTTTGTCTTGTCTTGAAAGCTTTTCCAAACTTCCAGGTGTAGGAAATTCATACTCCACAAGTTTTTGTTGATTGTGAGGGATCATCCCCATCAACGAATTGACTTGTTGCCTTAGCAGAAGAATTGTCTCTTGCATCTCATTGTTTTCTGAAACCTGATATTGCAAGAAGTTTTATGAAATTATCTATAGAGAGCAAAGCATCAGGTGGCATTAGAGTTATACCTTCATCTGTAATTGCTCCTGGAGTATCCTATTGTCTGCTGATTTAATCTTTGATACACATCCCACAAAGATGCAACCAACTCAGGAAAGAGTCTTAGCTTTTGACATAGTAAATTCATCAACAGTAACAACAATATTAGATAACAAACCTCAAGTTCAAAAGTTTTTTCATTTAGCTGAGTTGTGAGCTTGGACAGAGCCTGCAGGCAGCTAACAACAGCATTAGAAAAGCAAATTACACTTTGAAGGACATTCTGTCCTTAGATAGACTTAAGTTTCAACCTTTGTCCTTCCAATACTGATAAGTAGCCAAAACATTAAAACTTACAACTCAGTGATTTAAATTTGGAAGTACCTTCTGCCATTATATAACATATACATTGCATTTACTGGCTGTTGTATCACAATAAAAGCATATTTTACAAAAACAATAAGAAAATATTTCTAGGACAAAACACAGATGGTAAAACAATCAAGTGAAGCTATAGGATGTTAATATGAAAAACAAGGTCAGTAAGGTAACACTTCTATTCCCTAAACTGCTGCTATATACAAATACAACGCACCCTTTTTCCAAGTCTCCACTAGTTGATTGCATACGTAATCATCCAATCCAAAATTTTAGACAAATACATAAAATTACCTGTGAAATTTCAGAGCTGTTTGTTTTACATGAAGTCATGCCAACTGATCCAATCATACGTTGCTCCAGGACCTGCATCTGGTGCTTCTTTTCAAAAATTTCGCCTTTTAGCTTTTGCATTTGTTCCTATCAATAACAAACCAAACCCCCAACGAAGTGTAAGCACATGTATCAATTTTGGAGTCCTTTCAGAACAAATTAGAACAATCAAATTTAGCATTTCCTCTACAACGGAAAAAGACATCACCTTTACTTGTGAATCTTCAGGGTTGCTATCTGCTTGCTCTAACAGTCTTTTGAAGGAACTAGAAGACAATGCTACCTCCCCAGCTAACACTTTCATCTGTTCTTGAAGGAGATCCATTTGATCCGAGATTGTTGTCCCTGTCTGCAGAAACTAGTCATCATTTGCAAGGAACCATTCAATACTAAGAACCAGGTTGAAAATAGCTCTAAACAAATTCTGTCTAAAAATAAAATTAACCAAACTGCAATATTTCAGAAAATTCAACATTTTACTATCAACATTTTTAGCGAACCTATAATTGCATCCATCTTTTATTATAAACAAGAAATGTGCAAAAAGAAGGTCAATCATGGTATTGGAGGTGTATATGGGAATTCCCAAATCACTATAAACACAATATATAAATAAAACAGTCCCAAGTTGCAAAGTATTTATTTCAAGGATCCTAGGATTTTGTTATAGCTACTAATCAGTTTGGATTTTGGACCATAATGTATTCCTCACCAGTATTTCCAGAAATATCTAAAGTGAATATAGAAGATCTATTAGAGAAAAGTATCAAATCCTCCTCTGGCACAAAACTATCACAAATATTAACACATTAGAAGTAAACCAACTATAACATTGACATCGACCTCCTGGATGAACCAGGCCAAACCAACCTGACAATGATAACAAGATCGTACCCCTTTCATTCCTCAATAGACAGCTATATCCCCTCTCATTCTCTCTCCATAACTACCTTCTAACAAACTTGCCTACATGGCAGCTGACACTCCACCCTTTCCCAATTTATTCCAACAAGTATAACTTTTCATGGGCTTAGTTGGTATGGGCTGAATAGAAGGTGAATTGTTAACAAATCGAGAGAGAAAATCACTATATAATCCTATCTCATAATAAAAAAGCAATAGTTGTACAAGTTTCTTTCTATGAATTGTCACTTCATCATATTCCTATTAACCATGGTCAAAGGCCCTAGATACATTTGATACAACCACCAATAAGCACCAGAAAAGATGATATTCTAAACAACAACATACAGATTTGAAATGATGGAAGTCTATAAAGCATAGGCAAAATACAGAAAGAGACAATGCACTATAATCTGTAAAACGGATAAATAGAGAATACAGCACATTAGAAAATTTACAATTAAAAGCTTAGAATTTCTCTCACCGGAGGTAGTGAATGACCTGCAACAGTTGCGCTGAACAAATCACCTGCTTGTGTTCTTTCTGGAAATGAAGCAGCAAGTGTCGGATCATCTCCCTTTCTACTAATTGATTTTCTTTGTCCATTCCTCGTACCAGCAAACATGACTCTACTTTCTGATGATAGAGAAAAAGAAGCTAGTGATCCATTCATAGAGGCCTCACTATCAGGACTCCGTGATGACCCAAGCAAACTCGCACGCCTCTACAAGGGAGATTTTGACATTAGTACTTTTCAGAAAGATCCAGTGCAATTCCCAACCCACACCCTTCCCTCTCCTAAAAGAATAATCCAATAAAGCACAAAATTATACACCACAGAAATTGATGATATGAGAACTTACTCTAACTTTAAACCAGCCAAGCATTCCACTTCTCCTGTTGCGTTTATAATCCTTCACAAGCTCTTCTAGATTTGTGACATCATCCCTTCCTTCTGTTGAAAGCTCAGAAGCATAACTTACTGAATCTTCTTCTATTCTGTAATCCCTTTTTTTATCTGGTAAATATGCTAGCTGCATCAACATAAGAAATAAGAAAGGATTTGTGAAGGATGTAATGAATCAGCGAACATCAGGAAATTATTTCTCGTGTAAACTAAACTCAAAGTCAACAAGGCAAACCTCATCTTCCCCAAAAGAATGTCTTCGTCTATGACAGGACTTCTCAGGGTGGCTTGATTGCAAGAAGTTCTTTGTTGAAACCAAGATAAGTTTAGTCAATCGTTGAATTCTTCCCATCAAAGCTGCTTTGGCTTGTTCTTCCTCCTCCAACCTTGACTGTAACTTGACCTGACCAGCTTCCAGCTTTGATACAATATATCAAATATCAGACACTACAGCAATTAAACAACCCATTACAACAGAGTTCCCATAGAAATTAGCTACTGTTTTGAAGAATAAAAGTTAAACTTGCATGTGAACCACTTGGCATTGGCAATATATTTATAGCATGAAAAAGACTAGGCTGTAGATACCAAACCACTTAAGATTGATGATGATCATGCAAGGCTTGATCACATAACGCACTCACCATGTCATCTACACATTAGAAGATCCAACCTCAAAAGAACACTAGAATATGTTCACAATAAAGTACAGACGACATCTATGTCCAAGATCATCACTCAATTAGAACTACAGGTTACATGTGAATATGTATCTTGACTATTGCATCAAATTGCTCCTGGAACTCACACATGTTCCCCCAAAATGTAAATGAACACAAAATAACAGATTTTTCACCTGAAAAGCCTTAGTAAATACATATTAAGCAATTACTCCATAATAGAAATTTGATGCACACAAGAATTATTACAAACCTGAAGCTTCAAATTAACCAGATCTTCCTGGGAAGAGGCAGGCACATATGGATTCTCCACCATTCCACGTTTTAATTGCTGGAGTTCTTGCTTTAAGCATGAAATTTCTTTTTGATACTTTTTTATGAGGGACTTCTCATCCATTATCTAAGCAAGTAATGATTGAAGAAAGAGAAAAAACCAATATTAAAATGATGCTCATAAAATAGAAATTATGTCACATTAAAATAACCTAAGATTCACCTTATTTTGAGAGGCCTTGATTTCCACATGCTTGCTTCTGTGTGCAAATTTCAATGTGTTGTGCGTCTCTTCACTGTTGCTAGAGGCAGGTGTGACATTGCAAATAAGCTACAAAAACAGAAGTTTGGACCATTAATGTTGTACAAAAGGAGGGCATTTTTTTGAACCTAAAATGACTTCACGAACTGCTTTTTTCCCAGGGTAATCCCAGGTGAGAAAGAACTTGGAAACAAAACTGCAACAACATCCAACCTAAATAATAGCAAAGAAAGTTATCACAATCATCTCATTCCTAAGAATTTGTTCAGCAAGTCATAACAAATCCTTCTCTCCCACACGAGAAAGACCAAAAGAAAAAACTAAAAAAATGGTAGCCACTTAGAAACATGGAGAAGACACTATGCAAGAAATTAACTGAAAGCTACAATATATTGCATATGAAAAGAACATAAAGAAATGCTTCTATACATACAGAGATCCGCCCGTGGCCACTAAGGGATGACTGCAATAGCCGAGTAAGTTTTGAATCTCGATAGGGTATATGAGTAGCTTTTCCATCTGTTAGTTTACAAATTACCTGCAAAAGCACTTCATTCTTAGTCAAAAGTCTTTGACTTCACCTTAAAGGTTTTGGAAAAGCAATTAAGGTAATTTTCTATGTCCAGATGGGTCACCTGTCAATGAGACATATAATCATAAAGCAAAATCAAATATGCAACTAATTTGGAGGTGTTGTACAAAGCAAAAAGCCAATTCTTATACCAGTTAAAATTAAAATCAAATTTGAATAGTACACAATAAATCCCATGAGAGAGAAAGAGAGAGAACAGGCAAGTGAATCTCACCGTCCCAAGTGTTAGCAAGCTTTTATTTATGAATGAACCTTCTTTTCTTCGTAATCCAGTTGTTTCAGTTTTAGAACTCTCAGATCCCGCAAGATCAATTAAGTGCTACAAGATAAATCAGGCATAAAAGGAGTAGGCAGAAAACAAATTACGAGCCTATATGTCAAACTATAGAGCTAGGTAAATGATTACCAATTGGGACAGTGTCACATCTTCCCCCCCGGGATTTTCTCCATGTGGACTGCTTTCAATAGTCTAATCAACAACACATTTGGAAAAAAAATTAAAGCAGGGTAATCAAACAATCTTTTGATTGATACCAGACGCAACCCACATATAGAGCTTCATGAAGTTCTAGATTAGGATTAAACAACATTTATCAAACAGAAAAGAATAGACTTCACATAACCCTATAAAAATCAAGTTAGGCATACGTACCAATGTAAATATGGTGTGACTACGACTACTTAGAAGATTGACATTATTTGAGCCAACATGCCTATGTTCTGAAAAACGTAAAAGAAATGACATGTTAGATAATGATCAATTCGCAAAAGGAAAACAAAGAACTATGTACAAAAGGAGCTCTACAAAAAAATTGTTTTATGCTCACATACCATGCACTCTCAAATGCACGGGAGTAAAATGGAACAAGAAAGATTTTGTTTTACAAGGACACTAAACAACTAACAGAAATATCAAACTAAGCACATTTAAATGAAACTGAAGAATAAGAAACAAGTGTGCACATGAATGAATGTTATTTTTTTTCTTTCATATTTCTATAAACACCTTCTCCAGATGCTATCAAGGATAGAGCATGAGCAGGTGATAAAACAACTTCTTCTTTGATCCCTTCAACGTAAATTCCCTGCCAATGTAATGAATCACATATCATAAACCATGTCTCCAAACTTTGAGAATCCAAGCTCATGTGCTAGCACAATATAGGTGTAAGGATGAAGGCATAAATTAATGTGACCAGCTCAAGCAGAAATAGTCTGGAATGCAAGCACAGTACTACCAATGGCAGAAAGCTCCTAATAAATGAAAAGAACAGTCAAAAGCAATATTACCCAAAGCCCGATATAAATACATTGATAAGCAAGATGCATTCTTAAGGGGAAAAAAATATACAAGGAGAGCAATTAGGAGCTGATGATAGGAACTAATTAGGAAATTACCTTATGATTTTGTAGTAATTATCTTACTTATACAGTACTTATCTTTTTTAAGAAGTCTACAATTTCAGAAGTCTATTTTTAGTAGGACAATAAATTAGCATATTCCTATTCTATTTTAGTTCCTAAACACTCTGTATTCAGCCTATTTAAAGGGCAATGGATGAATAAGAAGGAAGTCAAAATTTTACTAGAAAAATAGTTGGTAGAAAGCTTGTCGAAGATGAGTTTTCTAAGCGACAACCATAGGGCCTAAAAAGGGAAAGAACTCCAACAAGGGAAAACTAGGATTTTCATGGAGTCATCCTTTGAGTAGACCCTACACTAAAATACAAATCAATTTGGTAGAGCCTATCATCATGGACGACACTGTAGACTTGTAAAGCCGAATAGGTTTGTTCATGAGAAATATCAAGCAGAGGCTAAATATGATGGAGGACTACCAACAGTCCAACAAAACTTACAACTAGAGGAGATTCTGCAAGAGCTAAAGGGGTGGAGTTAGAACAATGAGGTGGGGGGCAATAGCCGCATCTATAGAGACTAAAAGGAGGAAACAAATGTTGAGCAAGCAAAGGGAACTATTGTTCCTAGGTATTCTAAATTACAAGTTCCTTCATATGATGGTTACTAATGATCCGTTGATTTGGATCCATAAGCCTAAGCAGTTCTTTAAAAAATCAAAGAATGCCTGAAGAAGAGAAGATGGAGGTGGCAGCATTCCATCTTAATGGTGAGGCATTGTTTTACAAGGTGAAACAAGAGGAGGCAGGTATTAATTGGGGGATATCCACGGAACAATGCCACCAGAGGTTCAATCTTCTTATGAGCTTCAACTTTTTAAACAAATTGACCAACTTAAAGCAGATAGGAATGTTGGGGGATTATCAAAAGGAGTTCTAATCTTTGCTGGCCCTCACCACAAAGCAACAAGTCAACCAATTCACTACTGTTCTTATGGAAGGGCTCTAGCTAGAAGTAAAATTGCAACAACCAAGCAGCTTAGGAGCTGCTATGAATCTAACCCGCACCTTGAAAAGAAGCAGAGTATTTGGGTTGCCTTAGGAAGGACTCATAGGGCAAAACCTGCTTTGGAGTAATACAAAAATAACCACTAAAGAGAAACTTGCAGGGAAGGAAATTTTGGGGCAACATTCAATATTAGGAGCATAAGCCTTTTAAAGAAGTTAACAAAGAAGAGATGGAGAAATAAAAAGAAAAGCAGCTTTGCTTCAATTGTGATGAAACATGCTTCAATGGGCATATATGCAATAAGTTATATAGGGTAAAATTGGCGAAATCTGAAGAAAAGGATAAGGGAGGAGGTTTCTAGGGAGTTTCATGAAGATTTTAAGAAGACATATCTGAGTTCAAGCTTGAGGACAAACTCCTCATCCAGGAGGGGAGTAATGGTACGGAAGATGCATTCTTAAGGAAGAAATATGCAAGGAGGACAATTAGGAGCTAATAACAGCAGTTGATTAAGAAATTATCTTACGCTTATGCAATAGTTATCTTATGTTTCTATAATAATTATCATATTTAGATAGTAGTTATCTTCTTTAGGAAGACTATTATTTTCATAAGTCTATTTTTAGTAGGAAAATAAGTTAGCATATTTCTACTCTGTTTTATTCCTTAGACACTCTTATGTATTCAGTCTCTGTAAAGGTCATTGGATGAATAGGAAGGTAGTCAAAATTTTCGTAGAAAACATAGCTGATAGAAAGCTTGTAAGAGCACCAACCATAGGGCCTAGGAAGGGGAAGAACTCCAAAGGAAAAAAGGATTTTCCTATGAATCGTCCTGTAACTAGTCCCTAGACAAAAACACATATTATACACCATCTAATACTTACAAAATTATGAATCAACAAACACAAGCCTATGCAATTGATCCTAATCTCAAGTTGAAGTCCTTAACTTGGATACCATAGTCTCTAGAGAGCAAAAATGTTAGCACCTAGCAAAATTTCATGGTTTAACTATAAGCCCCAAAGTAAGGGATTCTAACCTCGACTCCACTAATAATGTTAATATTGAAAAATACATACCAACTTTGTATACAACACAACAATTTACTATTTAAATATACCAAGAAAGTGCTATGTTATTGCTGGAAAAGATAAGGGATACTTTCCAGGCAACTGCTAACTGCAACTTATGATGTAGACATGTAGAACCACATATTTCAAAGGATGAAACCAAGCCATTCAAACTTGATGAAGGTCTACTCCTATCTTGATGGATTTTATGGCTTCATGCTTAGTTCTCAAAGAAACCAACATTTGAAGGCTTCCACAGTCAGAGAACAAAACAGTGACTCTCATACATACATACATATATATATATATATATAGTTACCTGTGAATCCTCTCTTATTCTCAGGTTTTGCCCTGTTGGATTAAGCAAATCATTGATGACCTAAAGAGAGAAATGAAAAGATACGTAAACAACTAGTTTATAAGGAGATAATATTTACTTGTATGGAAACTTCAAGCTGTATTTCGAATAAAAACTGAATCGGTTTAGCATATTTCAAGAATGGCTATCTGATTTATAACAAAATATAAGCTCATATGGATAAACAATATCTAACTAAGAACTTGGGAAAAGAATTACAAGAGATTATGCCTTGCCACCACAAGCGATGATGAACAAAGGATAAGTGGGCAATCCTAACAATGCTTAATCAAAGTAAACTTGTAGAGAAACTAAACAAGTACAACAAAAAGCTAGAAGCATTGTTACAACAAGCAGTAATGCATGTATGCTTTGAATCTTGTAAATTGGCAACTAAATGAAGAAAGAAGTAAGAAAACATGCACCTAGTTTGTAGAAAAGCCAAAAAGAAAGAACATGTGTAATACACAATGAATTGCTGGAAGCAAGAACTAAATCTAGCATATAACAATTACTGTGTGTGGTCATGTCAAGCACAATATTCCATGGAAAGGGTGTAAAAAGCGTTTCCCATAAAGTTGAATTTTCTAAATTTTCAATTACTATATCTACTAGTGAACAAAGACGCTTAGTTTTAAATGAGATTAACTGACCTCATTGTATATCTCCAAATAAGAAACGCGAAGAAGAAATTCCCGCACTGGTGTCTGACATGTTAATATTAGTTTGAGGGACATATTGACAGCATATTTAGCCAATTGCACAATACAAGTCTTAAATACATAATGGTAGGCAAAACAATCCTACCTCTTGTATTATTCCAAAAACGTCCTTTACAGCCAATGGAATAACTCCAGGTGACTTTTGTTCTCCCTAAAATTTAAAGGCAAAACATAAAAACATATACGAATGATGAGTATCATGTTTGAAAATTTGAGACATGGCAAATAATATATCAAGATTCTAGTAGCAGATGAAATTAATAACCAACCAAGTCCTTGATGTAAACAAAAGGGCTTCTTGTTGTTCTCTATAAGGGATAGTTATCTGCCCCATTTTCCTCTGTTAATCACCATTTTTGATGTCTAGTATGAGTACGATAAAATAAATCCATGTTTGATATTGTATTTGCCATCTAAATAGCTAACATAATTTGTTTCTCATAGTCGCCACTTATCAATATTATGTGGGTTTATAAGCACAAATAATTAGTCACTGAAGTAGAACAAGAATGCAGGGAAAGAAATGGATATATATTCCAATATATTGGTATTCATTTAGATACTTACATGCATTGTATGCGTCTTCCCACTACTAGTAACACCATATGCAAATACAGTGCCTGTTCCAAAAGAGAGTAGTTATCCATTGCAAATTTTTTTAGTTACTACAAGTACAGTTAGGATTAAGAATAGGCATAATCGGACCTGTTTTTTTTACATATATATCTCCTTATTTGAGACCCTATTCTATTCACCTCTTTGGGTTTCTATTGAATCGAGAAATGGGTTTGATTGTCCATTTTTTGATATAATTTTGATATAATAATATCTAAGATATCTTCTAGATAATTCAAATCAAAGCAATTGGATGTCCGACTCGGGCCTAGATGACATGACCAATCAATAGTCCTCCAGAAAGGTAAATACAAAACAGATGTGCCCTTTATGAAATTCTATCACTTGTTAAGCATCCTCTAATCTCGTAACTGGGGCATATGTTTTGATAGAAAGCTCTAGCTTAGAGGCTAGAGATAAGTATATTACTGATGGAAAATCAATGCCTATCAGCTACTACAATAGAAACTGATGATCTCTACTTCACCAGAGCAAGAATTGCTCCTCAGGGGAAGAATATCTTCTTCCTCTATCACAGTACACAACTCACTTCCCGATTGCCCCTCTCTCTCCTATCCTCCCCTTTTTCTTTTCCTAGCTGTCCCCAGTACAAATCGTTACTCTCTGTGCCACATCAGCACATTCTAACTAACTTCTAACATGTTGCCCTCTCCCTTTTGCCTACGAGAATATACCCTCCACACCCTAGGCTTAGTATTATTATTGTCAGTGGTCCTAACATGTTTGCTCCGTTGCCGTTATTATACTTTGATTCATAAATATTTGAATATTAATATTCAACTATTAACATTGATTAATATGCAGATCTAGTATAAAAATGAATTTTATCCAATATTATAGAAAGTCTAGCCTGAGCAGAACTAGAGGAGAACAAAATTTAAACGTTATACACAAACATAGAATATGGAGACTCATGTTCATTTTAAGTGGCTTGAAGCTGCAAATATAACTTGTGAGTTTCCATATACAAGATATCATACTGTTTTACAATCCAATATGCGAATCCAGACATCGGCAAGACAAAGAAAAAGTGATAACGTGTTTATATTCTCAAATAAACAAGTGGAGTGATTAGTAAATTGCCAGAGATAGTAGCAGAAGCATACATGAAAATTACTATATAAATCCAGCTGCAAGTTTCCTAGAAGAAGAAAACGAGTTCCAGACATCGTTTCTTCAGTCATGAACCAAAAACCAACTTAGGAAGAAATTACTCAAAATATACCAGATAATGTATTTCAATAAGGTAGATAACATATAACATGCTCGAAAATGTTAAATTACTATATTCAACTATCAATGAAATTTAGAATGCCAATTCATTATCACCTTGTTTAAAAATTATCAATTTAAAAGAACAAGGAGTAATTACCGTTTATCCCCTGCATAACACCGCTAACAACATGCTGGGCAGCAACGTCATAAACATGGCGAGTTGTTGTCGCCGGACCAAACACTCTATCTGCCAGTTAAGAATAATACAGAAAATCAACTACATTTATTAATAAGACAAAGGACAAAGAACGGTTTCGTTTTAACTGCCTAAGTCCAAAAACTTGAGAATGGAGAAAAATAACATGAAAATGTGCATACATTAAGTAAAAATAAGCACTAACCAAAACCGTAAGCAATTGAAGAATTGTACTCGTTCCTTACTGTATAACCCCCATCTGCATACCATGCTATCTCGTCTCCTCTGTTGATCTCCCCAGAGCTACACGGGCAACAAAACGGTCACCAAAACATAGAATGACAAACAGATCAGTAACTGCAAGTCAACAGCTAAATAAAAGTCAAAGCAATAAACTACCTGAGAGGACGGAACCTGACGGTGACAGTGACATTTTCCTTAGCCTTACTAGTCCCCGACCGGTCAAAAGTGGTGCCAGTATTCGGACTTGGACCGGAGCTGACCGGAGAGCTTGAATGCCTCGAAGAAGTCGCCGAGGGAGGCGTTAAAGGTCTTACAGCGGACTTAGCGGGCAAAGGCGGTGGCGGTTGCGCTGGGGACTTTCGTGATCGGAAGGGAGAAATGGAGGGGCGGTGAGACCTAGCAGAAGCAGAAGACATAGAGAAGAGTGACGGTTGAAGGTAGAGAGAGAGAGAAAGAGTGAAAGAAGTGTGAGGTGTTGTTGAAAAAGCGCCGGCAGCCGCTGCTTAGTACTAGTAGTGCTATTGCTTGATGCGGACATTTGTTTGGCTTTGGCGCCCTCCCTCCGTTTCGCTTTGTGCTTCCAAATATTGTTTATTTTGAAATTTGAACTTTTCTTTTAATTTTATACTAATTTAATGACATTCTATTTCTTAGTTACAATCACTTCTTGGTCTTAACGAAATCATGCTATTAAAGTAATATATGTTGCTTATTTTAATTTAATTGAGTATGATTATTATATATCATATTATATAATATATCATAATTAATACACATAATAAATTTGTACTATAACAGAAACTAAAAACGTATTTTTTAATATAATTAAATAAATTAAAGCT
>JANKYF010000006.1:22416870-22438592 GCA_029829435.1 Erythroxylum hondense
TATATTACAAATCTCAACCAAACAGGTTTTCGTTTTTTTAAGGAAAAAAACAGAAACAAAAAACAGGAAACAGAAACAAAAAACAACAACAGAAAAACAGAAGTGGAACCAAACGGCCTCTTAATTTTTGTTTCACTTATGCTAACGAATAAAATTGATGAAATGATAAGAAACCATATTTAAGACACTGAAAGTATGGCTTTACCGTAATCAAAGGCCAAAACAACCGAGTAATATTTTAGGGACTTCACCTTTATAATTTTACAGTATGATTTCCCTTTTATAAGTTTATGAATAAGAAAGGCCGAAAGGCCATTGTCCATTGCATATCCTACTTGTAAGAGTATACTGTTACACGTTTTATTGATAGTAAGAACCCACCAACAATGGGGCTGAGAAGAAGTTTGGAAAATCAGGCAATTTAGTATTCTTTTTTAGGCATCCTTATTTATGTAGCATAATAGATATAGCTTTCTCATGAAGCCTACCTTATTACACTTGGATGAAGCTTGGAATCCCTGATCTCCCAGTTGTCTCAATGGTGTGTGATATTTTTGTCTACAGTCACGATAAATGCATCCGAGTTCAGCGGTAAAAAGACAGTCGAATTTACATTTCAGAAAATAAACAACATTGTGTCTACAATGATGAATCAGATGTACAATTTTCCTTACGTGCTTATATGTTAGGATAGTGGTGAAAAAAGGGGGAAAAAATAAAGGGTTTTTGTCAGAGCAAAGCGTACAAGGAAATGAATTTCAAGTACCGCGACGACAGATGAGTTGCCTGAAGGACTTAAGTCGCCTGAAGGACCTAACAAAATACACAGACAATGGGGATTTTGGAACTGGTAGGAGTTTTCCCACAGCAGCAAGAGGCCAACTGCAAAACGTATAACAGACTGTCAGGTTTTAGTGGGGGGCAAAAAGAAAAAAACAACATACGAAGCACTGCTTCAAATTTTCTTTCAATTCTTCTTATAATTTGGCCCCACAACAAAATTTAGATGCTTTTGCTCATCCCCTCAATTTCCAAGAGTCAATATGAGAAAGAACATTATGACAAAAAAGCTGTTACTCCTAAGCTCCCAACAAATATTGGTTACTTGAAACTCTTTCATTGTTCGCTTATTATCGGCTGATTGGTTTCAAGCCCACCAATTTATATGCCAAGTTAGCGGAATGCCTCATGCAAACTTTATCTTGACGAAACCCCTATTAACTAGAAATTCTTATAGCAAGACAAACCTGACAAGACCGATGACAATGGATATTATCCACAGCTTCCAATTAAGTTTTACAGTCTTGGTGAACTTTCCGGAGAATTCAATGAGAATTATCTGTGAAATGTTCGACAGAATTTAGCGTCAAGTTAATGTGTTATCATATATGCCAAAATAAAATCGAAGTGACATGCTCACCTGGAGTATTAAAGTAAATCCAACTATTCCCATAAACAACCAGTTTTTCGCCACCCCACTGAAAACATTAATTTCATCCGGCTTGCGGGCATTGAACTCATTAAATATCTGTAGATCATACGGTAGTGGTTTAGGAACTTCAAAATGTTCATAGAATAAATTGATGGCAGTGTTTGATTTTCTAATTCAAGTTGACCTCTATAATAAAAGTTAGTATAGGAAAATACAACTCGGGATAAATGGAAAAACTAAGGATGTGAGTTGGTAAGATGAGATATTATGTTCAATTCATATTTCCATTAGCATTTATTTTTTTAATGGAAACACATACTTGACAGAGAACAAATGCATTGAATATGACTGTATTCTTCTCAACTGTAGCATGTTCGTTGCTTTCACGATTCAAGTGGAGAATTCTCTTTCCCCCAAAGTTGAGAACTAGAAGAACAGCAATTTGATACAGAGCCTGAAATTGAATTACAATATCAGGAATTGTGTAGAAACATGTAAGTAATAGCAGTTTATGCACACTGGTATTTTACTAGTATATACATCACATCAAAAAGATACCTGTATGAGCAAGTTCCTCCACATGATGTTTGTTATAAGAGGTTCCCTACAAACACCAGCATAAATTAATAGTCAAATCAGCACAAAATCAATTCTGGATCATCCGTCAAGACTTCCATCCACACTAAACGTCCATCTAACTTTTAAATCTTAATATACAACATGAACCCAAGACTTGGTAATCACTGAAGGAGATAGAACCTGGACACTTTGTTTAACAAGGATCCCAAAAAGCACCGAGGTAGGCAGAACATATGTATAACTGATAAAATCCTGATTACGTATTCCAGGAGGAAGCCACGTGCTAAGTAGTTTTAATTGTTTTAGGACTGTCCTACGTATTCTAGAATGTAGGGGTCAGTTATGTTTACTGGTTAATTTAGAACTCTATTCTGTAGTTAGATAGTTAGTGGGTCAGTCATTCTAGGCAATTAGTTATTTTATTTGTCTATAAGCATTATGCATGCAGAGACATGAATAACACAACTCATTAAAACCTTTTTATTTGTGGAGATTCTCCCATTGGATATTATTCCTTCTTTAAGTGAGATTTTTGCTTATAGAGAGCTTAATAGATTTTTATTTCGCTTCTATCTTCTAAAGTACCTTTTTATTTCACCTCTATCTTCTAAAGTACCTAGTCCCTACCAATAACCTCTAGTAATTTAAAAACTTTTGGCCTTTTTACCTGAAGTAAAAAGGTCTTGTTCGACAATTGAAGATAGGAAATAAAGACATGATGAATATTAATCTCAACTGATATATGCAAGAGACGGAACAAACTTTAAGAATCAAGTACTAGCAGCAGAGATCTTTTCTTTAATCAAATATCTTAATAAATAAATTCACAGATCACACAATACTACTCTCAAGCCAGCCAATGTTCAAGGCTCTACTCAAGATGCTCCAGCAATCCAAAGGCATAAGGAGGTCTGTGTGTAAATTTACTAGTTTAAAAGATCTGCTAGCCCCTTGATATTGACTAAAAGTATTAATTCCTAAACAGTCTCTTCCATATTTCTAATCGAGACACTAAAAAAGAAATAAGTTACTTCCAATTACTATATGACCCACAGAAAACATTAAATCCAGTGGACCAGTAAGAAAGCATACGTTTAAACTAGCAAAGATTGATAAAAACATGGCAAAATTACATGGTCCTTACATTGAGAAAGCATAAACCCCATTAATTGAACAGTTCATCAAACCACGTTACCATAGTACAGCAAAATATATCCTCACTGGATGAAATTTAACATATCTGACGTAGTCCATTAGAACGAACCTTCTCCCAACTGGTGTTCTATGCATAAGATGGTCCGTTGGTGGTTCTGTAGCTAATGCAAGTGCTCCAAGTGTATCCATGATAAGATTAACCCAAAGGAGCTGCATCATTAAATTCAACAGTAAATTGAGTTCGATAAGCCAAGATGGTAATTTGCAAAACTCAAATTCAAACCATGACTGCTCCAATGTTTCAACTCAACCAACAGAAAGTCATTCAGGAGAAAAACTGAGAATTCCGGAGTATGTTTGGATCATGAAAAGGTCCTTTTCTCTGAAATAATAATAAGGTATGCAGCATAGTCTGTCTTCATTTTTACTCCATAATAGGGCAATAATCCATTGATAAGACATTTCCAAAATAAACAAATTGGCATCATATTTAGATACATCCACTTATCCTCTGTTTTCCATTCTACTCCCTATAACATCATTGAAGAAAATAAATTTTTGGTCCTCAATTTCAATTCCTGTTCCATTCCTACTAATTCATTTTTATCATTTAAGCGCTACAGCAAACCATAACATTTCAATGTAGTTCATTCTGTCAACATTATCAGGAATTTGTATGACATACACAATTCCAAATGTCAATTGCTACTTGAAATTGTAATTACAGATAATAAATGGATTATAAATTAGTTCAGATGTGAAAAAAACACAACAATCTAAAAGTAGCCTTTGTCACACACGTCACATTACGGGGACTGAAGTTTGTTTATCCTTAATATCATTTTGTAGATAACATAATTTGGACTACGATATAATCATCAGAAATTTTAAAAAAAAATCACAGAGAAAATTCTGATTTTCATTCTTCATAACTATTTTTTATAAATTAATAATTATTATGGCATATGCAATAATATGAATAAAAAAGATATGCTCTGGGACAGAAGGAGAGAAAGTAAAGGGATCTAAGATAACAAATGAGAGGATCAGATGTTAACCTGTACTGCATTTAAAGGAACATCTCCAGAAGAGATGGCTGCAACTACATTTATCACAAGGGCTGCAACATTAACAGTAAGTTGAAACTGGATGAATTTCTGAATGTTAGCATACACAGAACGGCCCCATCGAACAACCTACATTAATACAAAGTTCAAAGTAGATCAAATTATTGCAAAGTAATCAAAGCATATAGCTTAGCTAGATCCCTAAGTTTATAAATCTACTATCATCTTTTGAACTGCTTCAGATCAACCTTTTCCACTTCAAAGAAAAATAGTCATCTTTTCAGCTGAATCTTAAAAGATGGGCTTTCTAAATGTGAAAACATCAATTTTCTATTTAGAACATGTGTAGGATCTTTCCTGGGGTAAACCAGTTAATATACATTCTTGCAATTTCTTATTTATATTAGCTCGTGGTTATTAGGAACTCCCATTCCTAAGCATGTATTAGAAATTAACCAATGTGTCTAATTATCTAAATTCCAAAGACTTCTCAGCAACAGAAATGGAAGTCACCCTTCTGATTTTCGACCTACAAACTTTATATTGTTAACCTTCTATGCCCTGGTAATAAGTATACTATCTATGTTTGTTACTTCTTTTTTTTCCCTCGACAAGAAAGAAGACACACATATACATACACAAAGAGCAAGGACAGACAAGCTTTCAATAACAGAGTTTAACACAAGTAGATAATATTCATAACATAGATATATTCACAGACATATACTAATAATCGGGAATTAATAACAATGTTCTGATTTAGTAGACATTTTTTAGTCTATCAAGTTATATCACTAAATATAACACATACAAAATTTTCTTCCTCAAGATCAAAGTAAATTTGACCTGGGTTCTCTGTCCAAGAAAGTCGCTGAATTTATTTCCTTGTGAAAGGAATAATATACAAACCTTAACTACTGAAGCAAAATTATCATCCAAAATTATTATATCTGAGCTTTCTTTTGCCACTTCAGTCCCTTGGATGCCCATAGAAAGGCCTATATCAGCCTAAAGATACAAGAAGGTAATGGTATAATTGTTAATGATAAGTATATAGCATCATCAAGCAGATAATTATATGGTATATATATCACAATCAAGATGCGTTTTGTGTCATCTGAGGCTGCAAACAAAAATCACTCGTTCTAAACAGTTTTTCCATTTGCAATGAAATGGAGAGATTCATGCATATAGCACACTGAAAACTAATATAATTTCATGTGCACGCACTAACTTGTCAAGGCAGTAGCATATTTTGCAACCATATTATATCATGGAAAAGAAAGCAGGGTAGCTCATGTACTTTCACATATCTAAATCTCAAATCAAATACCCATTTAAGATGCGTAGGACTACAAAAAATCCTTGTATAACCGTGAACAAGACATTTGCATGCAATAAAAAAGTCCATGGGTACAAGATAGTTGCACAAAAGAGAAGTGTCATATTGATTCATGATGATAATGTAGTCAAAAAAATCAACTGTGCACAGATAATGCTTGAATATTTATACACAAGTCTACATCTGTACATGCTTGTCTTCCACATTCTGTCCTCAGTATTTATCAAACCTTGATGTAACAAAAACAGAGATTTAAACCTCATGAAGTGCAGGTGCATCATTTGTCCCATCTCCGGTCACAGCCACAACTTCCCCTCCCTTACGTAGGGCTTGCACAAGTAAAAGCTTGTCACTAGGGGATGACCTTCCCATCACCTACAAATAATTAACTATAAATTTGCATCTCACATCCTCAAAAGGCCAAAACTTGCAAACTCACATCTTGACAAACGATAATAAGCCGATACTTTGAGAAAATTTTCTGATTACTGGACATGATCATAAACTATCTTAATATGTTACAAACATACCGTAATTTTCTTTGCAATTAGTTCTCTTTCCTTCTCAGAATATGCACGAAATATCCTTCCTTCAATGACACTTGGTTCAGTAGCATCTATTTTTGAATCAAGAATTCCACACTCAAAAGCTATGGATTTTGCTGTTTGAAGATTGTCTCCAGTGACCATTCGTACCTGTAGAACAATTCGCTATATAAATTATTCATTTCCCCAATTCTGTAGATTTATAGTTGTTGAAAGATATTCTAAATATTTGTAATTATGTATAATATTTGATTATGTGCTATATTTAGACAGTTGACAAATTTGTGAGCAAAATTTTATGAAACATTATTTCATTCTTAATAAGATTAACTGTCTTTTTTGTTTCTAACAGAGGTCTTTAAATACTTGTACATCAATACAAGAAATATGTATTCAGCCATTTTCATAACTTATTCTGTGTTTTTATGGCATCAGAGTAGAAAGTAAAACGCTAGGGTTGAATCTTTTTTAAAAATGTCTGAGATCACGTCTGGGACAAACAAGCCTTCCCAATCACCTTAGTTAGAACTTCAAACCATCTGAAACTCATCCCAAAACCATCTTATTCAGATTATTACAAACCGACTAAATGGTGACAATTTTCTTCGAGGGTCACAATCTGTTTGCATGTATATCAGAGGAAGAGGCAAGGTAGGAGATATTAAGAAGCCTATTGTGGAGGATCCAACCTATGCCGCTTGGAACACTGAAAGCTCAATGGTGATGACGTGGTTCGTCAATTTCATGGCTGAAGAGATAAGTGCAAACTATATATGTTACTCTACAGCAAAGGAACTATTGGACATCTCTAAGATGTATTCAAACCTAGGAAATCAATTCCAAGTTTACGACCTAACATACGACTTGGGGAAATTTGTCAAGGTGAGAATTCTATGACAACTTATTTTAATTCTCTTAAAAGGGTTTGGCAAAACCTGGACTTATTCAATGATTATGAGTGGAAATCATCCAATGATTGCAATCATTACAAGAAGATAGTAGACAATCGCTGAATCTTCAAATTTTTTTTGCAGGTCTGATAATGAATAAGATGAAGTTCATGGCCGAATTATTGGAAGAAAACATCTGCCTTCAATTAGTAGTATTTGCAGAGGCGAGGAGAAAAGAGTTGGGACGTGATGCTGGGGAAAGAAATCTATAGGTATAACTGGTTCTGTAGAAGGGTCAGTCCTGGCCATTCTAGAGGCTCAAGTCAACTGTAAACTTCCCAAAACCAGCATGCATGAGACAAAAGTAACCTACACTGTCGAATATTTAGTCCTCAAAGTTGGGGGTTAGTTTCCTATTTTGTAGATATTAGGAAATCAGTCTTTATTGTCATTACTGTGTTACTATTTTATAGGTGATAGTGTCCTCATTTAGTTATGTAGAAGTGTGTATATATATCATGTACCAAATAAGAAGACTAATTCATTCAGAATCTTCATGGTATCAGAGCCTAGGAAACCCTAGCCATCATCCTCACATTTCGACATCTTGCTTATCCCGGAATTCTCAGTTTTTTTTTTGGAAATCTCGATTTTTTTTCTCTCTTTTCTCTCTGAAAAACAAAATCCGAAATGGCAAATGAAGCAGCAAGTTCTGTCTCTGAGACATCTTCACCTTCCAACCCAAATCCGGTCCAATCCAGTTCTTAAAAATCTGGAACATCTAAGAATCTATCCCTTCTAATGACAAGTCATAAACTCAATGGACAGAACTATCTTTAGTGGTCTCAATCTGTCCGAATGTTCATCTGTAGCAGAGGAAATGAAGATTACTTGACTGGAGAAGTTCCAATTCCTGAGAAAACTGATCTGAACTACAAGAAGTGGAAGTGGAAGGCCAAAAATCATCAAATCATGTCATGGGCCATAAACTCCATGAACGTGGATATTGGTGAAAATTTTCTCCTATATGAAACGACTCAGGAAATATGGGAGGGAGTGAGAGAAACTTACTCCAGTTCTGAAAATACTTCAGAACTCTTCGCGGTGGAGACGGTTCTTCATGATCTTCGTCAAGGAGAATTAACAATAACATAGTATTTTAATATTCTAATTCCTCACTGGCAACAATTAGATATGTTTGAGTTTTATGAGTGGAAGTATCCGGGGGACAATGGATTATATCGTAAGATAGTGGAGCAAAAAAGAATTTTAAATTTCTGCTTGGTCTGAATAAAAGTTTAGATGATGTTAGATGAAGAATAATGAGAACAAAACCTCTTCCAAGTCTCCGAGAGACGTTTTCAGAAGTTTGCCGAGAAGAAAGTAGAAAGAAGGAAATGCTAGGCAATCAGTCGACACCTCCAGACAGATGGGTCTGGGTTTGTTACTCGTAATTCACGATCTCCAGCACCACTAGATAATCGCCAGCCAAGAAAGGGGCAGCCTTGGTGTTACCATTGCTCTCAACCAGGTCATAAAAGGGAGACATGTTGGAAGTTACATGGAAAACCGGCAAACTGGAAGCCAAAAAGATTAGCCCAAGATAGCCGTGCAAACTCAGCCAATGTCACTGGGGAACAGCATTGCACAACCAAATCCAATCCCTCCACTAACGAGCAACTAGACATGCTAAACTTGTTGCTGGTTCAACTTTAGGGTGCTTGTTCAGCAACAATCAAAACAGTGGATCATTGATTCAGGAACATCAGATCATATGATAGGAGATGGGACACTTTTCTTTGACTATCAACCATCTCACGCTAATCTCACGGTGAAGATTGCTAATGGCACTTTATCTAAAGTGGCCACGACTAGATCAATTCGAATATCACTTGGAATCATTCTTAAATCTGTGCTTTATGTTCCTAATCTTGATTGTAATCTAATTTCTATCAGTAAATTGACTCGTGACAACTATTGGTTAACAACATTCTGTCCAAATGTGTGTGTTTTTCAAGAATTGGGTTCGAAGAGGAAGATTGGCAGTGCTGTGTGTTTTTGAAGAATTGGGTTCGAAGAGGAAGATTGATAGTGCTGAGATGTGTCATGGACTATACCTCCTCAAGCCACCTGAATTTGGACAGGCCCTAGTAGCTGCTACAAGTCTATCTGCTTCTATTTTGAGTCAATCTAGCATTAATAAAGACAGTGAGATCATGATGTGGCACTATTAGTTAGGACATCCTAATTTCTTCTCCCCATTTGTTCATCAATAAAAATTCAAAATTTTTCAAATGTGAGATATGCCAACTTGCAAAGTATACTAGATCTATCTATCCAGGGATTTCTTACGAACCATCAAAACCTTTTTCCCTTGTTCATAGTGATATTTGGGGACCTTCACGAGTCAACATTAACGGAGCACGGTGGTTCGTGATTTTTGTTGATGACCATACAAGACTTACCTGGGTATTTCTTATGAAAGAAAAATCTGAGGTTGACAGAATATTCCAAGCTTTCAATACCATAGTTCAAACTCAATTTGGTTCCAAAATCCAAATTACTCGGCCCAATTTTCATTGTTCGGCATATCTCATCAATAGGCTACCATCTAGGGGTGAGCATTCGGGTAATTCGGGCCCAATTTTCACTGTTCGGGCCCGGCCTGAATTACCCGAAAATTTTTCCATCTTACTCGGCCCGAACCCGAAATTTCATTACCCGAACTTACCCGACCCGAATTACCCGAAATTTTGTTTGGTTCTCTTTCAAAAATTACACAAAATAATTAAATACTTGAATTACATTTTCATATCTCAACAAATAGTTGAATTCACTAATAATATAACCAAATATTTCAATTAACTAGCGTAATTAATCTGTTAATTCTACAAGAAAAATAACAAAATATATTTTCATAATTTTTTAAACCGAATTCGAGTAATCAGGCCGGTCCGAATTTTTTTAGAGTTACCCTCCCGACCCGAAAATAATTCGGGTAATACCCGGCTCAGCCCGAATTACCCGAAATTTAATATTTTCTTACCCGAATTAATTCAGGCTGGACCGGATAATCGAAACAGGCCGAATAATGCTCACCCCTAATTACCAGCAGCTGAGTCCCTGCTTCATTTTTCTGGCTTCTGCCAAGGCCTATAATGGCTTTAAAGATTGCATATGGAAAATTAGTAGGTTAATCATTGCCAGATTTAAATTTGCAAATCAAGCTAACAATAATGGCATTCAATTTGCCGATAATGACTCTGTACTAGGCATGCAAATAACCACTCATTACAAGTAAGACATTTCAGTCCTACCATTTCAAGTTAATAAAAACCTTGATGTGATGTTTTCCAATGCTAATTGTTCTCTATCATGTTTTGAGCCTAAGGAGTGACCTGTACAACAAAATTCTGTAATAGCTTTTACGTTTCCCTACTAAGTGTGTATGTGAACAACCCGTTGTCAGTTTTCAGCCTACAAATTATCTCGTCTTTCAAAATTTACATGGTTTTCTTATGCCAATTTTTTTACTACAAAAATGCACCTCGAATGACCCAAATACTTACAAGTAGACTATTGCATCTCCATATGATAAAAGATGAATGAACATTAGCTGTTCTCCCCACAGCCTTTGAACGGCATTCGGCACCTATTATTAATGCAAGCTTGCTGTATCTAATATCACCAACGCAGCTACTCCACAAGTACCTTGTTTCTGTTTAAACACCATTAATCTTGTGTCCTGTTGGACCAGATAATCTCGATTTCAAGAGATCTGGATGATTCGTCCTTGGTGCTTTCGTGGTTGAGACTAAATATCCCACTGTATACTCCTTCTGTCACAACTTTGTCGATTTGGATGGTCACTCTTCCCAGGGTTGACTAAAAAAAAAGAAAAAAAAATCATAATTCAATATAAAAGTAAACTTCAACCAAGAAGAAGTTACACACAGGCACCAGTGTGACAACTCCAGCAATTGAGTCCACTATTGACCAACATACTAAAATCATCTACATTGAACCTTGGTTACCTTTCCAAAAGTACTCCTGTTTTTGCATAAAATGTGAAGCTTTTGCCCCCTTGGAGGTACATCAAAGGCCCATGTGAATCCTTCTTGCCATTCAGGACAGTTAGAATGGCTTACAACCTGAAAACATAGGCATCCTTAAGTGTGAGATGTAGCTACATATTGACGATAAGAAATTGCATGTATAATCAGTATTTGGTTTGCTTCTAGTAGTTGTACAACATAATTCTTTTTTGAAAATCTTGAACTTTGGCAGAGAAGTTTTTCTTAATTTAAAATATAAATCCAAATATAATGCCAATCATCATGAATCCACTAAGTCCAAGCACTTCTTCTTCCTTAGTACAAACAAACTTGAAGAAATTTTCTTGCGATTCCAACAATATGCCAGGTTGTGCACACACTAGTAGCAGATCAATCATTGGTTGAGACTAAAATGTACCTTAGTTTGTCGTGCAGGTCCATTGCCTATTGTCAATCGGCAAAAAGCATTTATCGCTCCCAACGCCTGCCTTAGATTGTTTCCACGATTAACTGTGACAGTCAAACAACCAGGTAAACAGTGCAACAATGAATCTGCTCTATCATGGAAACTTGGTGGGCAGGTCTTCATCAGTGTTTGCAGAATGGGAATGGCTTCAGCAGCTACCATTGCCTGAGATTTTGCAATATCTATTGGCATGGTGGACCAAGACTGTTTCAACAAACATAGGGTCTCCAATGCAGACTCCTGAGCAGCCTCACAACCAGACTTTAGTGCATTTACCAAATGTGGGATACACAACGTAGCTGCTTCAGAAACATGGAGCTTAGGGAAGTTGGTGAATATAACATTTAAGGTTTTCAAGACCTGTACATTGATAGTTGCTGCAGACCACAACTCCCTCTCTAGTGCAGCTGCCCAAAACAACATGCTTTATATTCAGATCTAATGTAATCTACAATCGAAATAATGAATAAGAAATGAAAAAAGCTACCAGCATTAAATCAAGTTTTATGTGTCATTGTTTAGAGCTAGCTATGGTGATATCAACTATAGAATAAACTAACTTCCAGTCCTATTTTATTTCAATTTCCATTTCAATTCTACTTAAATTTTATCTGAATTCTCGTATATATATATAAAAAATTCCAAGCCATATTATCAACACAACTGCAATTTTGTCTAATATACAATGTCAAACGTAAAATTAATATGCAACAATACGTTTATTCATGGTATATGTACCAAATATTAATTCAATTATCACATAAAGACTTAATAAGAGTTGCAATCTACCGCCAAGACCTACACTGAGTAATAACCTTAAAGATTTGTGTGATAATTTGAAGTAATTATTGCTGTTCACTACCTATAGGCACAATTCAAATAAACAAATTTATATTTGGTAACGCTTTATGACATAAAAACTGTATTGAAAATTTTTAGTATGTAGGTCTTAAATTAGGAGGACTAAAGTAGGAATTTAGGTCAATTAAGAGGATTAAATTTTTTTTCCTCACTATCCATGCATAAATTACCCTCAAATCCCATCTCCAGTACCGTCAACACATCAAGTAATTTTTGAGACAGCTTTAAATGAGGCTATATACTAAAATATATGCTAAGAGAGGCTATTGATCTTGCACCAGATTTACCATTATACACTTACCTCCAACAAGAAGCAAGTCAATTATTTGATAGAACAAATCTAAATTATTGACCTCTGCAGACAGCATTCCTATAAAGTATATGTAGAAAATATTTTACAAAGGCATATCTTTAATTGTTTTCAATTTAGTGATATTCATTATCAACTAGGTGGAGAGATCAGTCATTTTACACTAAAACACCACGATACTATTATCATGAGTTGGTATGTATAAAAGTTGATGATTGCTCCTTTTCATAAATAAGTTTGATAAGTTTAGAAGTTGGTGGATACTCTTAATAACTATTTCCAATGATGGGCCCCTTTTTTGAAATTTTCCCTACTTTTAGTTTTCAAGCTATAGTTTAAAAAATTGGAGGTATATTAAATCAGATACATGAAATGGTCAACAAAGCATAGCAAAAATCTCTGAACAAGGAGAAAATGAGGATGGATTTGCGAAAACTTCCATTTAACTTACCTGTCAAAGATCTAATGAGCTCATTTGATACATACTCTTGGAGGGTGTGATTAGAAAATAAAAATTTGATCATTGTTGCAGCCTGGTTAGCAACTTCGGAAGTAGAAGACAGCAGAAGTTCCTGTACCACTAATATACCACCTGCTTCAGCAACAGCTCGCCTGTTAGTCCGGCTGTGTATGACAAAGTTCTGCAATGCACAAATTGCTACCATAGTCATTTCTTCAGATGGCTGATCTTCAAGCAAGCTTACAAGAGCACGACATGCTGAAACAGAATCACTAGCCCTAGCAAGTCCTTCCTGTTGGGAGAGGTCTCCAAGAGCCAAAGCCGCAAGAAGTCTACAGGTCTCTGATCTGGTTTGTGGATCTAACAGATATTGTGCTAAAGGTGCAATTGCATATTTGGAAACCTTCATCTCTCGCACTCTAAGGTTGTTAAATAAGGCTTCAAGTAATCTGGCGGATAACTCTTCACATTGATGGGATCTTAATAGGTCCAACAAGGCATCTATCGCACCAGCTTCAGCCATCTGCACTGCACTAGAAGCATCAGTTCTTTCATGAACAAGTAGGGCATTTAGAGCAGTGTTGATAGTGCTCTCAACATTAGAAAGCAACATTTTGACAAGAACCACCAGAGGTGCTTTAAAGTAATATTCTGCTTTGAAGTGCAGGACATTTGAGAGAACTGAAGCAGCAGTTTCCCACAGTTCAAGTGGTGGTTGAGGATCCTCTTGATTGATTATCTTTGCCAACTCAAATATACCACCAGAATTGGCAACTGCCTTTGGCCAGCTTATGGATATCTTTTCCAATGCCTTTATAGCAGTCTGCTGAAGGTTCACTATTCCAATTCCTGCTAGCCGCACTAGTGGAACAACAGCAGTTTTTGTATTAATATCCTGTTGAAAATGCTCTTGTGCAAGAAGATGAGATAAAAGTTCTGTGCCCAGCTGCTGAATGGCTTGAGATGGGGATTCAAGAAAAGAAATTAGAGGTTCAATGACATCACTGGGACTGAGTTTCAATGTTGCAAGGCTCTGTGGTTTCTCCAGTATATTTACAAGTGCTTGCAAGGCACTATGCTGTCCCCACAAACTGAAATCTGGACGAAGTAAAACCATAAAAAGGGGTTCCACAATTTTAGCAGCGTCGGAACTTCTAGCAATTGCACCACTGTTTGTCAAAATGCGAAACAGTTCTGCAATTGCAGAGCACAAGGAGATGGGTGCAACAGGAAGCAACTCAATGCATTTATCTATAACTCCTCCTTTGACCATATCCATTTTTCGCTGGGCCCTGTCTTTTCCCAACTTTGTCATAGCACAAATGCTACCCTCAATAAGTCGATAATTTGTCCCACAAACGAAGCTAGGTAGATTATCGACAACAGCATCACAAGCGGCTGCAAGCTCTACCAGTCTTTCATTGTCCAGTAATTTATCTAAAGCACAGACTGCTGACTCTGTAGCTGAAATTGAATCTGACTGAAATAGAGATACAAGAAGAGGTATATATTCAGAGGCAATCGAATCTTCTCTAAATTTTGCAGTGCTAAATAGAATTATGCATAGCTCTGCTGCATCTCTCTTCAATTCTAAGGATGATGCAGAAGACAATATTTTGTACAGACTATCAAGGGGATAACCTTCCACATCAACGAACAAAGCTGCCTTTGAAGTATTTCTTGAAGCAAGCTTGACCAAGGCAGCAAGAGCAACCTCTTGCTCAATCTCTGAAGCAGTGTTAAGCATGTCACAAAGAGGTTGAATAGCCTGCCTGGCTAATTCACAGTCTCTGATGTTGTCAGCATCAAAAAGTTCATGAAGAGCCCTTGCAGCACTAAACCTAGCATCTCTTGATCCCAAACGTAGAACAGCTATTAGTTGATTTAATGAACTCAATGATGTTTCATACCGAATAATATCAGGATTGCTAAATAGGATTCTCAATAGCTCAGCTATAGAGGCCTCTGTAGAGTCCTGGGGACTCAAAGATAGATACTTAGTCAAGGCATCTAGACCTCCAGCTTCAGCAACGGTTAACTTATTTGAATCACTTCCATCAGCAATATGACTTAGCAGTCGAACAGAAATTGGAGGGGCACGTGGCCTATCAGGCAAAGGTTTCAACAGATCCACTAACAGAGGAATAGATTTGCGTGCAACAGAACCTAGTCTAACATCTTCAATTCCAAAAATTTGTTCCAGAGTAACTTGACCAGGATTTTGCAGCAGAGAAAATTCTTTTGATAAAGCCACAAGGTTTGGCATGTCTGACTCTATATGACCAATCAATGATATTAACCCAGTAACAGCACCAGAATTTGCAATTGTGAGACTTATCCCCTTACTTCCACTACAGACAAGACTAGCCATTGCCTGGGCAGCAAAATATCTATCAATTATTTCGTCAGATTTCAGTAATTGAACAAGTGAAGGTATAATGCGCATTGTTGTGGGAGACAGCACAACATTTGCATCTTGGAATAAGATAGCCAGAAGCAATGCACTAATCCATATACCCTCTGTATCCCCAAATTCTGCCTGAAAAAGAAAGACAAGCTTTCCCTTAGAAATCAAATTTTGATGAGATATTTGAATGCCAAAAGTGTATAATAACCCATGGCAAAGAAGCACAAATTAAAGAATTGCAATAAACAGGAGCTAACATTTTTCAGTTATGAAAGAAAATTAAAGTTAATACTGTAAATTATACACTCCAACAAAAAAAATTTCAACAAATCCTTTTACCTTTCATAATAAGATATGGTTGAACTAACTTATGAATGCATAGACTGGCCAAACTGAATTGTCATTATCACTGTTCACCTCTTCAGAAATTTAAGACCCCTCCTGCTACTTTTACTTACCCAAGCCGAGCTCCATTATAAGTACAGTTTCCAATTGGATTATCTGTCTTAAAATGCTTCATTAATCTACTTAAGGCGAAAGTAATTCCTTCATGAAAGCTATGAGTCATCAGAGTTAATCTCATAATATCAAGGATACCAATGAAGAAACCCATCCAAATGAGTGCAGCATTAGCAGATTGCAAACAATTTCATAAGGCTAATGAAACCATACCTGCGAATTTGAAGTATAACTCAAAAGTTTGTCAGAAAGGACCTCAAGTCCACCAGCTTCCATTATGACGAGTTTGTTCTTTACTTGATACGAAGAGGTGATAGATAACAACCACAAGGCAACAGTACCAGCTAAAACAGTGGCTGGATCAACAAGATCAAACTCATCGACCTCCTGAAATACTGATCTTTCAAAATATACTCTCGGACTTCTCACCTCTATTTCCAAAGATGAATAGCTACAATTTTTCTTCATCATATCCACTAAAGCATATATCAAGGGCTTTGCGTATCCAGATGCATCAAGTGCTTCCATTGACTGCTGTCGGTTCTCTTTGGCTGCACATATAAGTAATGCAGTTCCCCCAACTCTCACTTCTAAACTTGAGGAGTTCATTATTCTGTTGGCTAGAGAACCTATTATTGTTGATTTTGTAATCAATAGGTCACCAAGCATGGCTGGTTGATCCCCACAAAGTCTAGACAAGATCTCTATGGCTTTATCCTGCAGATAAGGTGGCCCTTCAGCTAGACAGTACACTAGGGATGCCAAACTTGAAGGTGCTTCAGCAAGGGCAGACCAAGTTGGGGAAGTATGGTTGACACCTTGTTTCATCCTGGCCAGTGCTGCAATCACTTCTAAAGCATCTGCAGTATCTGCACCATGTAAATCCATTGCATTTAATGAATCAAGAATTGCAAGTACAACAAATCGACACTGTGCATTTCCCCTAAGAACATCACCCACTGGGAAATGCTTCAGCAATTGATAAATAGCCCGTGAAGCATGTTTTCTTCCCTGTAAAGTCCCTTCACCCAGGACTCTTGTCAAAGCAGCTACAACATCTTCAGCAAGGGCTTCAGCAGCAATCTGGGAATCAGAAAGAAGATTGGCCAGAGCGGCAACCGCAGTTTCAGCAGCTTGAATGGAAGATGTTTTAGCCAACCTAATCAAAGGCTTGACATCACCTTCTGCAATATAATGCATCTTGTTAGTAGTTTTAGTCTTCAGTGGACGTGACAAAGCACTCAAAGCTCGAGCTAACTGTGTGGCAACAACTTGAGTATTATTACTGTTCAAAAGCTTCATGCAAGGTTGCAAAATCTCATCAGTTGCAAGACTATCACAGATATCTTGCCGTGTGCTTAATAAATCAGCAAGGACAGAAGCTGCATACTCTTGCGTCTCTTCATTATTTGAGCTCAGAACCTGGACAAGAGAACTTAATGCCTCATTTGCTGCAGATCCCCTGTGCAAAAGATCCTCATATGATGCCATTGTAAGCACATGACCAATAACTTTTATTACATGGGCCTTTGAGCTAGGTGTGTCTCCTAGGAGCAGAGCTAATAACTGATTAATTGTTGCAGAATCAGATGTTTGGATAAGCTTCATCAGCGTCATAGCTGAAGCTTCTTGACCTTTAGGTCCACCACTTTTTAAAAGCCATAAAAATGCTGGAACAGCACCTGCACTGTCAACACAGGCTCGGATATCTTCACTATGACAAGACAGATTCAAAAGCACATGTGCAGCATCTTCTCTTGCTTTCTGAGACCCAATCTCTAATAGTTGCACCAGTGGAGGAATGCCTCCAGCAGCAGTAATTGCCCACTTGCTATCATCAACCTGGTCAGTCAAGATTGCCAGGAACCAAACAGCGTACTCTTGATGCTGTTCACTGGATAAGCCCAACAATGATATCAGTAACTGAATTCCTTCTCTCTTTCTAATGGCTTCCCAAATGCCTACTCCATCACGGCATAGGCTGGTTACAGAAAGTATTAGACCCTCTTGAGCATCCCCAACAGCCATCGTTACGAGTCCAATAAGAACCTTCTTAGCTTCTGCATGATCAATACATCTTGACAGGTAGCTATTGCTATAAAGACTTGCCATAGCCTCAAGAACACGCTCTTGAATTAGTTTGTTATCACGAGGTTTCAGTAGCTTTACCAGTATGTTCTCTATCTTTGAAGCATCAAAAGGTTCACGATCCACACTAGACTTTTGTTCAAAGATCATCAAAACATAAGCAAGTGCTCCTATTATATCAGCAACTGGTGCTGATAAGCGAGGGGCACACGACAGCTCTCCAAGATGTAGAATCAAAGCGGACATGCCACCAGATATATTTGCCAACACTTGTGATGCATGAGCCTGCAGAGCCTGGGCGGCCTCTCCTTGCATACCCTCTTTAGAAGGAGCAACAACAGCCCCAATGAGAATATAAATGCCATCTGCATTTATAATAGCTTTCTTAGCACTTACTGACTTGAAGGAAAGAGCTTCCAATGCATCAGCAGCACTGGCGCGAACAAAGATATCATTTTTCTGACCAACAAGTAGAAGCAAAACTTTGATGGCTCCAGAATCAATTACTTTGGGAATGCTATCACTGAAAGCAAGCATCAGACGGGCCAAGAGAGAAGCTGCATTTGACTGCGTAGCAGCATTATCAGAAGACAAAAGGCCCACAATGATCTCCACTCCTCCAGCCACGAGTGTCGCTTGCCAAAAATTGTCCTTACTATCACAAAGATTTCTCAATGCCCCAGTGACAAATCCCTGCACAACTTTGTCCTGCTTGCTCTTTGGATTAAGCTGATCCCATAGAGTTGGTACTACACTTTCTGTAACAAATATTTTCTTACCAACATGGTCATCTGACAGCCCACCAGAAGAAACTTCATATATTGCCTCTGCTGCTGCCTTCCTAGCCTCAATAAATTCAGACTTCAGAAGAGAGAGTAAAGGTGGGATGCACCCCCCAAGAAGTACCTTTACTCGTAATTCGTCATCTTGGCATAGGAGACTTAAAGTTGCGGCAACATTTACTTTTGCTCCTGTAGTACCATTCCTTAAAATTGATATGAACAAAGGCATTGCCTGTGAATGGGATCCAATGACTGCCCTAGCTTCTTTTCTTCCTCTGACAAGACCAAGCAATCGTGCTGTGATAAGTTCTTTCTCATGTGCTGATGATACTTTGGCATGAAGCTTCTCAATGAAGCCAGCAACTGTAACCATTGTATTTTCAGGGTTGTCAACTTCTGTTTCTCCATTTGATTCCCTGAATGTAATGTGAACACAATTTTCCAAAATTAACAAATCTTACAAGCTAAAGCTCTAAATCTTTTATAAGTCAGGCACTCATTCAAGTTCAGATTAAATGGTTTTGCAATTCAGTGATTGGGTCATTAGAATACACATTTCTAGCATATTTTCCTAGGCTATGTTTTAATGCCCCCATTTTCATGCAGGCTATTAAAGAAAATAAACAACCCAATGCAAAGATATAATATTCGGTAAGTTTTTATTTTAGAGAATGTCACTAACCTAGCCTGAGAAGTAGTTGCAAGTTCCTTTGCATGTGATGGAGATATTTTGGCATGTAGCTTTTCGACAAAGCCAGAAACCGTAGTCATTGTTTTTTCTTGGCTGTCATTTATTGGTTTCCCATTCAACTCCCTGAAAGTAGCAACATTTCATACACTATAAGCAATAGATGGACCTTTAAATCCATTATCACTTTTAACTCAGACTGAAGTTTTTATTAAATTATTATGCACTCTTTAACTCTATTAAGTCCAAAGAAAGTCCATTCCAGTGCATTTCCCCTCATTGTTTCCTTTCCATGATTAAAATACAGGGTGCTACAGAAATTTAATTTGCAACAGCAAATAATTAACTCCAACTTGAAGGACACTAACCAAGCCAGAGAAGTAGATGAGGGCTTCAATTCTTGAAGGTTACAGGAGGGAGACTTTGACATCTGCACCAACTTATGAATACACTGCAACTCCGATTGACCTGTTGCAAAGTAACCAACTCTCAGTAGATTGAAATAACAGGGAGGACCCAAACAGGAGATGAGAAAAACCAGTACATGAGGTAAGAGTTCACTTGCAGTAATGGAGTAAAACTGTGAATTAGTCAGTAATCAGAACAGGCAATTTTGTTTTCGATAAGCAGATCAAAATTCAAATAATCAGACCCAAGTTACCTAATGTCAATAACCAATCTCGAGAAGACCATCTCAAACAAAATTAAAAAATAAAAACAAGCAGCCAAGAGGAAAAGAATACACCAGTGTGGTAATTTCCAAAATTCAAAGCCTTGCTTAGCACCCATAATTAAAATTTCCAGCATAACAAGAAAAAAAGTAGTAGAAGAAGAAGAATGACATAGCTACGTCCATTTACCAGAAGGCACCCCCTAAAACTTGAGGACTGAAAATCTAAAAAAGCCAATCAAATAACAAGGAATTATTAAAAATAGAAACAAAAAAACCTCGCTGAAAATGCAGATGCCAGAGAACTCCCTCCTTGTAGCTATCTGAAAATGAGCAGGATCATCGGCAGCAATCCAAAAACACCATCCTCCGACCTCCGCAGCCACAATCCTCACCTCTCCGTCCTCAGTACACAAACAAATGAATTGCACGGCGCCAGCTCTCACCCAATACTATAGCCCCTCGCATAACCACCCAAACACACTCTACAACGACAATAAACGAGATCCTTCATGCACAGGTAGCGCCTAATAGAAAACGATGGCTAGATACATGCAGTTGTTCATACACATATGTAAAGAGAGAGAGAGAGGAGCAATCGGACATGAAAGTGAGTGAGAGGTGGAATTCAGAAATTAAAATGCAAAACAAACAAAAGCAATTTATGCAAAAAAGAAAGAAAAAGGTCAGTGAGAGTACGGAGATCGGATCGTAGGTGTAGCAGCAGCAGAATCTAGGGCAAGAAAAAGGTCATGTTCCTGGCATTTTGCATCCAAAAGAAAAGAAACTTACTGTAGAGCTGGAAGTGTACATTCATACGTATAGAATGCGCAGAAAAAGAAAATGTTAAAAAGGAGAACGCACCTGGAAATTGAGAAGTGAGAGAGAGCTTAACGGAAGGAGAATGTGATGGTCGTAAATGGAGATGCACAGAAGAGAGAGAAAGTGGGAGGGAGTGTGATGATGGTGATGGTCTTTTTAGTTTCTTTTGTTTTCCTGCTTTGGCTTTTCATTTCATTTCATATGTAAAGGGATTTTCTAAGTTAAGTTTCTTATCCAATTTTGTATTTTTGTAAATAAAGATAATTTTACCATTGGGGGAGAGTGATTGTTGGCTTTAGCTTGGGGTTGGGGAGGGTCAAATATTCTCAGCCTGTCTTCTTGGGATTCCTTTTCTTTTCTCTCCTCATTTTCTTGGAAGTTTTTATAAATGTGAACATTCGACACGTCATGTAATTTTTCAAGCTCAAGGATCCCACTGAATGCCACATAAGTTACACTACTTTTCGTAGTTGTAATGCTTATTAGTACAATTCTTCTTTCTTATCTTTACCTATACGTTACTAATTAATTAGGTTGAACAAATCAACAAAGTTGCTTCTGTAACCATAAAATTATAAGTTTAACTTACATGAATTGTCTCTTTTTTAAAATATAAAAAAAAGTTACAATCATCATGACCCTTT
>JANKYF010000006.1:22680527-22694061 GCA_029829435.1 Erythroxylum hondense
AGGCTCAGAAACAGGATGGAAGATGAATATCTTGCAGATTGTCTCATCACTTACACTGAAAGGAGAATAGCTGAAAAATTTGATACAGATTCAATTATAGATGAATTTGATGCTATGAAGGAGCGTCGTGCACTACTTCGACTTCAACATTAAAGTATTTTTTTAGTTTAACTTTTTATTTAGGATAAATTAATGTATAAAACATTTTAGTGACTTCTTTTTGTTAGGAATACTATGTTAATTATGTATGAATGTTTACATATTTCCCCCCGTCGATCCCCCCTCGCCCCCCCAAGACTAAAATCCTGGATTCGTCGCTGGGGTCAGTCATCACTGTACTAGAGTGAGCGTTTGGAGTATTGGTAAATGATATGGACTGATAGCGGCGACTACTCCTACAACCATGACTATAGAGATTTTTAGGGTGATGCATTAGGGCGAATAGTCAAGATTAATACTCCGTTATAGGTGTACCACCATAAGTAGATAAGGTGGGACCGACCTAAGAGGACTAGATTGCAGGTCTGGAGAGAGCTTCAAGTTTACCCCCACCATCACCATCTAGCCCAACTAGGCAACCTCACATATATAGATACATACATGAATTAGCTTGGCAACACTATGGTATGGATATCACAATACTTAGGAGTGGATATTTTACCTCCACTAGTGTGATCAAAAGAGCCAGCTGCAACAACAAAGATAGAGCACCCACTTACAGTGCCCGAGAATGGTAGAGACATCCTTGTTAAGCCTAGAGATCTCGATAAGCTAGCTAGAAAGGAAGATATCAAAGATGTAGACTATAAAGAATTGAAGGAAATTGTCGTGCCGATGGGAGAGGAGACTGTTGTTCTTGATGATGATATAAGGACTATGGGGACTAAGTCCTCTATTTGGAGCCTTGTGGAGAAGATTTTATTCGATGATATAGAGGACCAACGAGTGATAGTCCACTTCCTCTACATTACTCTTAACTTATCTTCTATTTTTTATTTGTTTTCTTTTTAAGATTCTTGATCATTTATATATACATTATGAACATCCACTTCATTTTGAATTTTTTTCAACTAAAATTTTCTTCATAGTCTATTTAGCATAAATGAAAAATCAATATAATGGAATCTCATCTTGACTTGATCCATGTGACTTAAAATCAAGGAAGTTTAATTATTATATTATCTTTTGACCTTTTTTCTTTTTTTATCATGGTAAAATTCGTAGACCCCTCGTGGTTTGACATATTATCAATAGACTCTTAACTTTTAAAAACTATTAATAACTCATTTAGTTTTGGTTTTATAACACTTGTCTCCCTACCATCAACTTCCATTACAAACCCTAACTGTAAACAACAAAACAAAGTCATACAGTATCATATGTAATGTCATGCTTAATGCCATGTAATGAAAAACAACATCGTTTTAGATTCTATAGTAGTTGATGGTAGAAGGGATGAGTTTTTAAAATAGGGGATCATTAATAGTTTTTAAAAGTTATGGGGTATATTGATAATATGTTAAACCATAGTAGGGTCCAATAAATTTAACCCTTTTTGTTATTGTCTTGCATGTTTGAAACATTAAAGACAATGTTTACTTAAAATATGGGGGAGGAATTATAGGAGCATATATGATATAATGACCCAAGCTTATTAAAATTTTCATAACTATCTTAATAAGAACTAATTATTTTTAAAATAGTTCTCTTTGAAAGCATACCATTGGAGGAAAATTCATTAGGATTTGATTGTTTTAGTGATTTTAAATGCTTAAGTAACTAGTTTTAAGTATTGGTGAATAAGAGAGTTCATATTCTTAATGAATTTAGAGAATGAGTAATTAATGAGCGTTATGATAATCTTTTTGTAAAATGCATACGCATATGTAACTATGACTTCTTTTAAGTTTTTTTATTATCCTAAAAATATTGAATAAATGAACATAATAATTTTATTCTGCTGGCTTCAAACCAATAAAAAGGATAAAACTAGGGTTGTTCTAGTAGCCATTTGAGACAATGACCTAGTTAAGTAACCTAGGATATTCATAACAAGGAGTTTGCTCTTGCATAAAAAGGCTACGTGGCTTCCAAATAAGCTTCTAATGCTCTTATTTTGTATAAAATTATTTCTTATTAATAAATGGGTATGAATAAGTTTGAAGGTTAAAGCATCTTATCTTATGTATGTTTATTTTATGCTTAAAATTAAATTTTATGATAAAGATTGAAGTTTGAGGAGTTATAAGGTAAATTGAATCAACTTGTGAATTGATGTAAGTGATTGGCTGTATTATATTTTGATAATCCTTTATGACTGAATGAGTAATGAAAAATCTTCAATAGCTATGTTTGATTTGTTTAATACTTTCTCAAAATTGTTGTCAATTTAAGATTGAATGACAGATTGGTTTGCTTAAGGACAAGCAATTACTTAAGCATGGAGGAGTTTAATGTATGTTAGACATACACTATTTTTGGTACTATTTTCATGATATGTTACTTGTATTTTAAAAAAATTTGAAGCATTTGATACCTAATTTGAGAGGTATTGTCATTTTAGGTCTTGTTTTTGACTATGCAAGGAAAATGTCACTTCTACTTATCTAGAGCAACCCTACAAACCCTATGTTACCCCTTACATGAAGAACATGGAACCTTATATGGACTCATATAGGTGATGTATTGGCAGTAAAGATTTTTAGAGAATTATCATGATAATTTGGTTTACTACATAGGTCCATATAACTCATTAAAAAGCTAATATTTCAAATTTAAAGAAAAATAAGGCATAAAAGAGAAGTTCCTTTAGCTAAGAAACATTAAGAATTTATTATGAATTTCTTCTATATTAGTTTGGATAAAAAATACATCATTCTTGAAAGATAGATCAAGATTTCAATAAGAATTCTTTAAAGATTTAAGATTCAAAAACAAAATTTTATTTTCTTTAACTTTGTTATGTTGAAATTCTTTGTTTGATTATAAACTAAATAGGGATATAGAATTAGATAGGATGAATCTAAGATGTGATATTATAATATACCACTCTAATTGAGCATATTCTCAAACATACTAGAGGATATTTGAGAAAATACTATATGGAAATGATACATTAGGAAAATTGAAAAAATAACTTTCTCTTAGACATCGAACATATCATAAGCATTCAAAACATTCATTTAACAGAGTTTATTATAAAATTTCCATCTATGTTGACATTTCGCCTATGAAAAATATAGTTAAGGAAAAGCTCAGCTTTCTTGGTTCAAATATTTTAACAAGGACATATACTGAAACCAATTAATGGTCCATACATCATTTCTTCTCATTTCTTTCATACGCATAAAAGGTCACATATGTCATTATAATTTAGAATCCAACATATACATTACACATAAGTTTAGAGTTTAATATTAGTACAAAAATATGTATCATGATATGGGATGCTAATGCAAAAAACTCTAATTAAACTTTGCAGATTCAGCTGATCCGACCTTTGACCCATTTTCATCCCCAAAATGTAAGTACTAAACTTTTATTATATCGTTTTGGTAGATAGAACTCCCCCGAAATTGAAAAATAATGGTGCAATTTTGATGAGTTTGTGAACTTTATGAGTGAATCATCATTGATGCACTCACACAGGTTATATCAAAAAGACAAGTTATATCATAATTTATTACATTTCAACAAATATATCATATAGTGTTGCATATCACATCACATTCTCCATTGACTTCAGATGTATTTCACTATTTCAAATCAGTTCAATTAATCATTTCAATTTAATCTTATTATGTATGTAAGGATGCAAATGTAAATGCACATGTGTTTTTCATTCTCATTTTGTTTTGTTATGATCAAGTGCGTATCAATGCAATCTACTATCCCGTACCCCTTGTGGGTACCGAGTCCATGGCTGGCTCGTACCCCTTGTGGATACTGAGTCCAAGATATCAGAGCCTGAGGCTTTTTTTCATAATTCCGAGCTCAAAGCTCTTTCCTGCACATCAATCACTCTGATTACAACTCCTTTATCTGATCATGCATTTCAATATGGTGAGATGCATCATTTCATATGCTATACTTTCATTACTTTTTCATTTTTGTATGCTCATGCAATATAACTAACTCCTCAGACCTAAGTATGACACTTATCAATCAATTATACATGCATTTCATATTAAACATACAATTCATACAGAAGCACATATATGTGACTTTGCATCTAAGTTGACTCATAGTACACTCTAAAAATGCTATTGCCTCTATGTTCCAGCAACGTTTGGATGTTGACGATCACCTTATGCGTCTATCATCATGCAATGCATGCACACATAGGCCATAAATCACTAAGTTGTTTATTCATGTAATTATAGAATCATGCACACACACACACACGCACGCACGCATGCACGCACGAATGCACCCCCCTCCCCCCCCACACACACATACATAGATCTTGACTATTCAATTCCACATTTTATCCATTATGAGTTAAGTTATCCATCTTGACTATTCAATTCCACACACACACACATGCACGCACGCACACACACACATATACATAGCTCTTGACTATTCAATTCCACACATATAATTTGAGTTGAGTTATCAAATTAGCACCAACTTGGTATCATAAACCCTTACAAGTCACTTATACATGTTACCATATCCAATGTAAATCAACCTCTCTACTACACAAAATAATGTATGCTTATATATCCTAAGACCATTCAAACATTACAGTTTGTATACTATTATTTTGCAATCAGGTTTAAACTTTTAAGTAAGATTGATTTACTCCAAATTATCAACCATAAATTACACTTCTCCTTGTATATTTTCACGAGCAAATAGCCTTTTATATCACACACAATTGTTACTTTACATATGAAAATTTCAGCAAGCTAGATATCTTAATTCACCAAACTTTTTCCAGCAATATGTATTTATACATTTACCCAATTTTCATTCATAACTACCCCATGTTCTTCAATGCTCATTAATCCATACTTTATACAGATTACACATATCCTTAAGATCTTATTTGCATTAAAAGAACACATTTATTCCTTTAACACTTCATAATTTCCAGCTTTGAATACAACCATATCAAAACAATCCATTCTTTAGTTTATGTCATCACTTAACTATATATCCTTATCATGCTCTTAACCAATTAATCAAGAAAAAATCTAGGCTCATTCTTAGCCTTAATTAAGTCTAAATACACCAATATAGGTTTAATTTTCTCAGCTGGTTGGACATGTACACAAGGTTGAAACTAAAGTTTCAAAATTTGTCATCAACATCACTAATGTGGTAACTTTACTTCCTTTAATACTTTACGAATTTTACAAGCTTAGGGACATCACTAACACCTAAAATTTTCCACAAAAAGGTATGTTCTTCCTCAAAAACTTTGTCAAAGGATTGAGATCAATGAAAACCCTTTAACAAACCTCCTATAATAACCTTCTAGCCTAAGAAAACTCCAAATCTTTGACACATTTCTAGGTGCTTCATACTTCATCACTGCCTCAAATTTCTTTAGGTCTACCTGTATGCCCTATCCAGATACTATATCACCTAAGAACACCACCTGATCAAGCCAGAATTCACACTTACTGAACTTGGCGTACAATTGTTTCTCCCTCATTATCTATAAAATTAACCTTAAATGCTCATAATGTTCCTCTCTACTCCTCGAATGCACCATGATATCATCTATGAATACAATAATAAAGTGATCTAAGTAAGGTTGGAATACTTTATTCATCAATGCCATAAAGGAAGCTGGAGCATTCATCAACCCAAAAGGCATCACCAAAAACTCGAAGCGTCTATATTTGGTTTTGAATGCACTCTTTGGTACATCAGCTTCTCCTATTTTTAAATGATAATACCCTGACCTCAAATCTAGTTTAGTAAATACCTAAGCTCCTTATAATTGATAGAGTAAATCATCTATTCTCGGTAGGAGATATTTATTCTTCACTGTCACCTGATTTAATTGCCTATAATCAATGCACAGTCTCAAAGTCCCATCCTTCTTCTTCAAAAAAAATTGGATCTCCCCAAGGTGACATACTGGGTTTGATAAAACCATTACCTAACAACTCCTGCAACTGAGTTTTAAGTTCTTTAAGTTCAACATGTGCCATCCTATAAAGAGGAACAGATATAGGAGCAGTACCTAGGACAAAGTCAATGGCGAGCTCTGTTTCCCTATCTGGTGGTAATCCCAATACTTTAGTGGGAAAGACATCTAGAAAATCCCTAACAATAGGACTATCCTATAATGTCTACTCAACTCTAGTATCAATTACATAGGCTAAATAAGTCTCACATCCAGTTCGAATCAGTCTAATAGTGCTGATTGATGAAATCAATCTAGCTGACACTGTTTGATTAACACCTTAAAATATTACTCTTGGTTGAGTAGAAGATTCAATAATAACCTCCTTAGTGTAACAATTCATCACATCTCTAAGAGCAGTAAGCGAGTCCATATGTAAAATAAAGTCTATTTCTTTTAATTGTGGTACTTTCAGATCAGCTTTCAATTCAACTTGGTTAATCTGAATAATAAACCCTTTACGTACTTCTCCAATCGCTGTAGTATTACCTACTGAAGTACTCACCTCTAAGCCAAACTCCAAAATCTCTCTCTCACAATGCAATTGAGACACTATATGTGGGATAATAAAGGAATGCGTAGATTCTAGATCTAACAATGCAAATGCCTTAAGATCAAAGACATGTAATATACTTACAACAACATCTGGGGAACTTTGTGCCTCCTGTCTAGTAATGACAAAAATCCTGGCCTGAGATTGCAGTTGGTTACTCCGTACCTTAGTCCTAGGTACACTAGGACCTACGAGGCTACTTTACCCCTACCTTTGCCTCTCTGTCTTACTCCATTGGCTTTGCTATGATGGAAAATCATCTCTATCACTAGTGCTCCCCTCACTCTAGACTATTCTTCTAAAGTTGCTGAACAGTCCCTAATCTGATGATCTAAGGAGCCACAATGATAACAAGCTTCCGATGCCTTCTAACATACTCCACCATGTCTTTTTCCACAATGTTCATAATTGGAAATCTATTGTGTTTGTCCGCTATAAGTCTACCTCCAGATGCCTAGCCTCTACCACAACCAGAATGAGCAGAACTGCCTCTAGGTGTAAACCTTGACTGCCTCAATCTAGACTGTGAACGTGATGGTCTATTATGGATTTTACTAAATTTTCTGCCAGAGTTAGCTTGAAACTCACCATACCTCTAATACCTGAACTCTTGTTTATACTCTCCTTGTTCTTCCTTCAGTAACTGCTTAATCTAAATCGAAGTTGCTTGTAGCTCGTTAAAACTATTCATATTTGTAATATCCAATCTTGTCCTGATCTCCACATTCAAACCATCCTAAAACCATCTACATTTATCTTCTTCAGTCATCATCAGAGTAGTAGCATACCCTGATAGTTCATTGAATCGTACTTCATACTCAGCTACTGTGAGATTTCCCTGTTTCAGATCAAGAAATTCCTTCATCTCCTTGTCCAAATAGATCTTTGGCATGTAATTATCTTTAAAGACCTTCAGGAAATCCTCCTATGTCAGTCTGCAAGGTCGGGTAGTACTATCTAAAACTATCTTTCTGTTAGACCCCGAACGTTTCTTAGAAGTTAGAGCTATTAATGAGAAATTTTGGTGATTAGTCATGAGTAAAGAACAAATGATGAAAAATTTTGAATTAGAAATGATAGACAAGAGTAAAGTAGCGAATGAGAAATGTGGATAGGTTCATATTTTGCTTTGGTGCTTTTAATGGATAAGAGATTTTGAAATGAGAAGAACTAAGGTGAAAGTTAGAAGTAGAATGAAAGCAAAAATGAAGTGAATTTGTGTAGTAAGTTGATGAAGAATATGTACATATGTGTATGTTCTGTCGTTGGTGTTCATGATTAATCATGGATTATAAATTTCTTTATAGATGATATTGATTTGAAATGGAGTTGAGAATGAGGAGTAAATGGAGTAGAAAAGGTGATCTTAGTATGATTTGTGTTAAGAAAAGATTGTGAAATAAAATGGATGGTTGATCTGGAAAATGTTATGGAGTATGCTTCAGTCGTTTAGCCATAATTTTTTTATCTAGTTATCCAAACTAGATGATTCTTAATTTGGATTAAACCAGACACATATGGCTACATTTTTTATGAAGACATCAAATTTAAAATTTATCTTTAAGAATCTCAAAATTTGTCATGAAGTTGTTAACTGGGTGCAGTACATTGGATGAATGTAAATTCATGTTCTGAATTCAAGGGCAATTATGTATTGATCTAGGCTAGAGTAGGGAAAGTTGTCTTTTGGAAATTTGTATATCTTTCTTTTATCTTTCTAACGATATATAGTATGGAATTTTTGGACTTCTAGGCAGAAAGTTATAGTCCTTATAAAGGAAGATGTATCTTTTGTCTTTTTACTTCTTCTATGTTTTGTATCTTCTATGTTTTGCTTTTTTTTTGTGTTTTGCTTCTTCTGCTTTTTGCTTCTTCCGTGTTTTGCTTCTTCTGCCTTTTGCTTCTTCTGTGATGATGTCATCTTCTTATTTGTTTCTTCTGTGATGACGTTATCTTCTTCTGTGTTTTACTTCTTCTGTGTTTTGCTTCTTCTACCTTTTTGCTTCTTCTGTGTTGACGTCATCTTCTTCTGTGTTTTACTTCTTCTGTCTTTTTGCTTCTTCTGTGATGACGTCATCTTCTTCTGTGATGACATCATCTTCTTTTATGTTTTGCTTCTTTTGTGTTTTGTTTCTTTTATGATGATGTCATCTTCTTCTGTGTTTTGCTTCTTCTGCCTTTTTGTTTCTTTTGTGATGATGTCATCTTCTTCTATGTTTTGCTTCTTCTATTTTTTCACCTGACCTATCTTCTATTGCATTTTGACCTTTCAAAAAATATAATCTGTCTTCTAAGTCTTCATGAAAGTTATATATCTTGAAGTCCTCTTTCGAACCATTCAAAGAACACCCCAATCCGATATCTGTAGGAAAAGTTATGGTAATTTTTCCACTTCTTCTGTCTTTTTCCATTAGTCTGCTTTTCGTCTATACCTATCTTCTGTTCCATTTTTGGTACTTCAGAAGATAGAATCTGTCTTTGAGGTCTTCATAAAAGTTGTAGTTATTGAAGTACTCTTTCAAAACATATAAATTAAACCTTAATCTGATATCTATAGGGAAATTTATAGCAATTTTCCCACTTCTTCTGTCTTTTTTCATTAGTCTATTTTTCAATTGGTTTCATCTATTCCTATCTTCTATTCCTTTTTTCACCCTTTAGAAGATAGAATCTATCTTTAAGGTCTTCATGAAAGTTGTAGATCTTGAATTCCTATTTCTAACCATATAAAGAAATCTTAATCTGATATCTATAGTGAAAGTTATAGCAATTTTCCCATTCCTTCTGTCTTTTTCCATTCTTTTGCCTTTTCAGTTGGTTTCATCTATATCTATCTTCTGTCCCATTTTTTACCCTTTAGAAGATAGAATCTATCTTCAAGGTCTGCATTAAAGTTGTATATCTTGAAGTTATCTTTCGAAACATATAAAGAACATCTTAATTTGATAACTATATGGAGAGTTATTGAAATTTTCTCACTTCTTCTATCTTTTGCATTCGTCTGCCTTTTCATTTGGCTTCGTCTGTACCTATCTTTTGTTCCATTTTTCCTTTTAGAACATAGAAACTGTCTTTTATGTCTTCATGAAAGTTGTATATCTTTAAGTCCTTTTTCTAACCATATAAAGAAAAACATAATCTGATATCTTTAGGGAAAGTTATAGCAATTTTTTCACTTCTTCTATCTTTTTCCATTTGTCTATTTTTTTTCCTTTGGCTTCGTCTAATCCTATTGTCTGGTCCGTTTTGACCATTCAGATGATAAAATCTGACCTCAAGGTCTTCTTCCAAGTTGTATATCTCAAGGTCCTCTTTGAAATCGTTTTAAGATGATCTTAATCCAACATCTTTAGTGAAAGTTATTCTATTTGTCCTGAGACAAGTTTGATACGATTGAGGACCAAGTCTTGTTTGATTCTTTGAACCGTAATTTTGCTATCTGACCTCCAAATGAAGTGATTCTTAAACAAATAGTTTCTTAACACATTTTTATATCCCTCAATATATTTTGATAGCTTTTGGTATTGATTGGAAAAAGATATATTGAATCAAAGTAAGGGTATTGATTGGAAGAGTAGGAATTGGATATTTTACTGAACATGCTTCAGTATTTTGATGATTTCTGGATCAGTAGAGCTCCAAATAAGATGATTCTTGTTTTAAGATAAACTAGAGACATGGAGATACAAATGATATGAAGAAGTTGAAATCTAATTCAGTTTCTAAGATATTTAAATTTCGGATAGAAGTTGTGTATAGTATACTGATTTGAACAAGAGTAGTCCAAATATGTTTGAAGTGTATCTTTCGAATCACTGAATCAAATGGATTGATTTTGGTGTCATTGAAAACTTAAGACAAGGGAGAACACTTTTCTAGAAGAAAGAGTTAGGTTAGAATATTCAAGGGTGCTTTTGGCAAGACACTTAAGTATAAAAGACATAAGGCATTAAAGGAAGGGTAAGGTGAACTTTTATCAATCATTAAGGGTAAAATGGAAAGAAAGAAGTATTGTTTCCTTCCATAAGAGGGGGAAAAACGAAAATGGGAGAGGAGGAAGTGAAATAACAAAACCAAAGAGAAGGAGAGAAAGAAGAGAAAACAAGCTAAGGTTCCATGTTTTCTTGGTCTTCAAAAGAGATTTTGGAGTTGTTCAAGAAAGGAAAAAGGAAGAGGAAGAGAAAAGCTTCCCTTTGAGTTAAGGATCCCTTCATTTGGTGAAGAATGAAGGGATCGAAAGAGGCAAGAGGAACAAGAGAAGAGGCTTTAGAGCAAGCCCATAATCAAGGAAATCAAGGTGGGTACATGTTTATAATAGAGTAAATAAGCCACTAATGTTTTCTTTTAAAAAAATGTTTAATGTTTCCAATTGCATCATAAGTGTTGCATTTATTGCTATATATTTGTTATATGATTTGTGTGATGATTTATGAAAAGTTATTTTAAAAATGATTCTTTGAAATGATGCATGATTATGAAACCATACTTTTGGAAATGGTTTTCAAGGTATAACAAGCATGTGAAAAGCAAGTTTTCATGAGAATGTGCCATTTTGGGCATCAAGTTTACAAGATTTTGAAATCTATGTATTATTTGGGTTTGTGGTAGTCCCTCAAGAACCGTCACGTGCACGTTGACCCAAGTATAGGCTTCTCCTACCTGCCCGCTAGTGGCTTGGAGTTCCCTCAAGAACTCCCTCAAGAATTCACGATTACACAGGACCATTATATTGGAAATGTATAGTGCGTCATGTTTTTGGACTCACCCAAACCATTTGATATGCTTATGTGCTCATGACAAATTTCATGCATTCATGTTTTGCAACTTGTGAATTTTGGCTAAACTCCTAAGAAACATGTGTTTTAAGAACTATATGAAAATTTTCCATGACAAGTGAACATTCTCAATAGTTTTTGCTTATTTTTCCGTTATAAACTGTTATGAGCTATCAAGCTCACCCCCTCTCTGTCCCCTCTTTAGGTGATAGTTAAGAAGTCAAGTGATCAAGAGCCTAAGGGAACTTCCATAAATTTGTTATTTGTATTTTGTAATAAGCCAATGGTGTGGCTTTTGATATGTAAATAAAGATTTTCAAACTCTGTTGCTTTAGAAATCAAATGATAGATTGAAGTAGTTCGGTTATGTATGTTCATATTGACTTCCTCGTTATGCGGTTAAGTTGGAGTAATAAATTCATTTTGATGTTTGATTGTCATAGGGCACACACCCTTGTGGGATGATGCCTAACAAGGGTTCATGGAAATAACCCTATGGGTTTATGCTCACGCTTCATGATTACACAAGAGTTGGGTTCCGGCAACGGTGACCAACACTTTCACCACTGATAGGCTGGACCTTAACGTAATGAGACTGTATAGTCGAACCTCTCATCAGTCTCACAGTCCATTTGATCAAACACTCTCTCTGTTCTTTCCAGCTAACCCTTTGCCTCGACAGGATATGTGCTTCCATACGAGTCTATAGCTCCCTTCTTCCTAAGTTTATCATATCTCCTTTCTCTCCTATAGGGGACTCTCTGTTGGCCCCTATCGACTCAAGATTAGCTTATTCTACAACACGATCTCCTATAGGAAATGAGCTATAACAAACAATAATAACAATCACTATATGGATCTCTTAATATGTCCTATGTTAAAATGCTCACTTATGTCCATAAGGATGCCAAACCTAGGTCCGACGTTTATCAATCAATTATATATGTATTTCATATTAATCATATAATTCATACAGAAATCTAAGTTAACTCACAATACACTCCAGAAATGATGTTGCCTTGAGTTTCGGCAAAGTTTGGATATTAAAGATCACCTTACGCATTTATCACCATACAATGCATACACACATAGGTCAAAAATCACTAAGTTGTTTATGTAGCACCCTCTTACCGCAGAGTACACACCGAGATGCCCGGAGATCATTCCGGTACATACCCTATAATAAGGATGAGCTACGTTTGATCACTACACTCACTTTAAATGGCATCGTATTAATTATCACTTCTAAAACATCAATAGAAAATCACATTGTTTTTAAAACCAACTTTTTCATCATTTCATTTCTCAAATCAAAAGTCTACATTTTGTCTTTCAACCTTTTCTACTCATACATTCACAAAACCTAGTACCAAGTACTACATGAAAGAGGAAAATATATCAAATCTATCTAAGCCATCCAAAAATCCAGCTGACTGACCTTTGAGCCATGACTTCTCTGGTCAAATCACAATCTACATGGCAATAGAGCCTCTCAATAGTTGGAGTCGTCCCTCGGTCCTGAAAAGACAATGTTGCAATTTTGGTGAGTTTTGCGAACTCAATGAGGTAATCATCATCGATGGTTCACTCAATTCATGCATCACATCAATTCATATCACAATTATTTCACAATTTTGTATTTCCTCCAAAACTTCGAGGTAAATCTGGGATCCCTATCCGATACTATAGACACTGGAACCCCATGCAGTCTCACCACCTCATTCACACACTTCTGGGCCAACTGATCAAGTGAGTTACACTACAAGAAAAATAAAGTTTAGCGACAGAATTTACCGACGGAATTTGTACATATTCCGCCGGTAAGCTTATTTAGCAATGAAATTTATTGACGGAAAAAGGCATCGGAGATATGGCCTTTACTAAATTTAACGAAGAAAATTTTTTGTTGGTAAATTTACCGACGGAATTATCGACGGTAAAAATTTTCATCGATAAATTTATCGACGGTTATTTTGTTCAGTCAGTAAATTCTTCAGTCAGAAAATTACCAACGGAATTTAAATTCCATCGGTAATTAGCGACGAAATTTTTTCCGTCGGT
>JANKYF010000006.1:22881402-22899222 GCA_029829435.1 Erythroxylum hondense
TGAGTAATGAAATTTACACTTGTACATCAAATGCTATTTACATGGCGATTCAATCTAGTTATTAAGTTCGAATCGAACTAATTAAATTTGACTCAAACTAATAATTTATTATAATTATTTTAAATTATTAATTTAAGTCAAATTTAATTAGTTTAAACTAAGATCTTATTTGAATTATCATATAAATGACATATAATTATATCATATTTAATGTTCATATTATATGTGTTTATCGTTATATTTTAATTAAAGTTTAAGATAAGAGATTTTTTCAGATACTTGAAAATTAGAAATAATTTTTTTGAGAATTTTAAAAGTTAAACTACTAAAGAAGAATATTCTACCTACTAATTAACAATCTGTTGTGATTTAACAATACTCGAGTCGAACATTATTATTTAGACCCAGATTCAGCTCAGCTGGCTTGCTGGCCTGCCTTTTTTGGAAGCGTTCTCTTGACATTGACAAGCTACACTTTAATATACTGGGCGGCAATCGAATCCAAACACGCATATGTCTTTACTTTGTTTGGTTGCTACTTCATCCACCACATCAGTTGGACTCTTTCGCAGTAGCCATAAAAGAATTCAGTATAAGCACATTAGTATATATATATATAAATAAATAACTGGATGACTGTTTGAACAATTTCGCAGTAGCCATAAAATTTTTGACCACAAACGCATTTAGTATACGCATAGGCGCCGAAGGAATCCTCGTGAGATTCTAAAATTTTGAGATCTATAAATTATAGAAATTTAATACTTAAGATTATTTTAATATTAGTTAATTCAGTTGTTAATTAATATTATAAGTTTAGGAAATGTAGGATCAATTAATTATGATGATAGCAAGAAAAATATATTATTTTAATTTATTATTATCACTTAATACTATTCAGTATTCTAATTGTAACTTTTGATGTAAACATTGAATTGAGATTATGCAAGAATTGTTTAAAATTTAAATGAAATATATACTGGTCGGGTTGGTTGTGCTAGGTCCAAGACCAATAAACAAAACCAATAAGAACAACTCATGGGTCCATCGGGCCCACACATCCACGGCCCACTCACAGGCAGAAATCTTCCATGCAGAAGTAGAGATCTACGTAAAGACTTAAACCTAGCGTCTACTCCATATATAAGGTATTGTTTTATCACGAAAGAGGTACGCAACTCAAAAAACCCTAGCTCTCCTGATTCTCTAGCCTGAAAACTCTCCAAGAAACTAACTTGAGCGTCGGAGGGGCTTATCGGGATACAACTCCCGACGTGCCTTCGTTTGTTTTGCAGGAACCTTCAAGCCGGAGCTAATCAACCTCATGGATCCAAACGACAACGTGCGGTCTCGTCAGAATCTGGCCGAACCATATATGATTATGCATTTCATAGAGTTGTTTAATACTCAAAGTAGGTGAAGAAGTATGAGACTTCTAATTCATTATGTCATTAAAAGATTGAAGAGGTATATTTAATAGAGCCACTTGTACCCAATACAACGAGGGGTCCAAAGGGAGAAATTATACTCTATTAAATGTAGTATATTTCATGATGACTAAAGCTAATCTTCTTTGTCCCAAAAGGTGGAATCGCCCACCCCAAACGCCCCCACACTTCAGCCCGACAGAGTAGTGAGGGGGTAAATCATGGTCTGATCTCAGCCAGCTTCTCAGCAAGGCGGCCCACTCCTCCCGTTGCCGGGATTCGAACCCTGATCCTTATCCCAAGTTAACCTTGCTAATGACCAACTGAGCTACCCGTGCGGGCACTAAAACTAATCTTCTTATTTTCTTTTGGAGTCGTTTAAATAAGTTGATAAGATGTTGTATGATATAGACTGGTAATAGACTAAAATTGTTATACCTTGAGGGTGTTATATTTAACAAACTTTAAGATAAATAAGACAAATGAAAATTTATAGGTATTCAAAAGAAAGTATCAAATATTAATTTTATCATCATCTAAAATAAAAGATGTTTGTCTCAAGTTGTATTATATAAAAATTAAATTTATACTGAAGAAAAATAATTGGAGCGAGTTAGAATTTAGAGAAGTTTAATGACCACAAATTCACATTCAAATAAAATGATAAAATGAGAACCCCAAATTAATACATATGGTATGTAACCAACAGTTATAGAGCAGGACTCATAATTTGCAATATATTAGTAGGATATATGATTCCCCAATTAGAATTCTTTTTTTGTTTTATATATCATTAAAGTTAGGTAACTGAATAATATATAGTTGATTTAAAAAATAATTTAACAGAGAATTTAAATTAAATTTGTCTTTAAGTTTTTTCTTAATTGTTATATTAAGATCATTCTATAGGAAAATTGTAAAAATTATTATGTTTCTCCATGATTTGGTCGCGATCAGTTTTTCAATAGGCCTATATCAAATTGGTTATCACATGGTATGACTAGGTTTGATATAAGCACGTTCTCCATGTAGTTTATAATACAAAGTCAATTATTAGATGTGGACTCCTCTAAGCACAACTTGGCTAAAATTAAGGTGGAAATCAGAACTAAACGGTGCAGCAATGTCCTAAAGTCAAAAGTAGCATAAAATATGAAAAGTTTTGTGAAACGTCGGATTAATACATTGAACACGACAGCAATCAATTACCTGCTTATCGTATCAACCAAACCTCAGGGCCCGCCCAAAATTAATGACGCATCAAGCGTACAAGAACTAACTTGAAATTACCAAAACAGACACATGTGAAGTTAAATATTTATTAACACAAAGTTAAAACGTGTGATCAAAATTTTATTTGAAATATTTAAAGGAATTAGTATGATGTTGTTTAATTGAAGTTATTGTTAGGAATTTAAACCTTCTAAACCCACATCTAAAAATATATAATAAACAAAAATATCAGAAAATAATAACACAAGAGAATTTAGGTGGAAACTTCCAAACTAGAGAAAAACTACGGGTACCGAGAAGAAAATTCACTATGTGAAAATTCTTACAATCACACAATTTTTCCTCTCACCCAATCCCCTAATACACCAACATATCTACAAAGAAATACACAAGACAAACTCTCCAACTTTCACCTCAAAAGAGGAATTTAACTAGAGTCAAATTTGTACTACAAATCTTTGACTTTGTTTGGTGCATTAAACAAGGAGGTAGCTACCTCCTTATATAATTAAGAGCTTTATCTCAATTGTTATCCCTAATTAATATAGGACAACAAAAGTGCCAATACTCAATAATTATTATATATTTTAACTTGGTTTATGAAAATACTTTAGACACATGATCCGTTCTGGTATAACTAGAAGCCCTTACTTATCACCAAACCGCCGCCCGTATCTATTTTCTATTTCAGCTTAGCAAAAAATAACAAATAAAATTTACTTTCAGGTACAGTTCAGTGACGCAAGGACGTAGTTTTATTTCTCAGCTTTACTACGTACTATGAAAGGTTCAGCTTAGGATTAGACTTCGCTGGCAGAAATCCAAAGAACACTTTCTAAATTATGAAACCACTTTCCACCTGTAACTTGCATTCATTTCAAAGGAGTTAATTAGTATTAATATTTTTTTTTTGGTTAACTTACAAATCAGAGGTAGAGATAGAGTCCAATTTTGTGGCTTACCTGTACAATCCAAAATTCTATAAAATTAAAGCTAAAGTAAATATTGAGTAAGTTGGTAAACGATTCTTCTGGCTTAAGTGAGGTCGTAAGTTTGAATCCCTATCATATATGCAGTCGTTTAAAACTTGAGACCAGAGTTTTGTCTCCTACAAGAGACCTATTCAACTCAAGCGGGGGTTAATTTAGGTGTGGATGGTTTAAAGGTGTCTTCTCATAATTGAAATCCTCTAAGACACTTCGTGGACAAAAAAAAAAAAGTTGAGTGGTGCAGGTTCTACCTATCTAGTTTCAACAGGCGTCAGCCCAAACTAGAACAGACCAATCTATCCTACATCAGTGTAGTGTTATTATTTTCTTTAACTTTAATTTTAAAGCAAAAATCACGAAATATGCTAAAATGTACAACCCATTACTCTCAATAATACTAGTACGTAGTAATTAACCTAAAGGTTTAAGACCAACGGCCCAAAGCCATCTTCCTAACGAATCTCACAAGTTATCAGTGATTTTTGAATTTTGACAATACCACAGAGCTTATTAAGAATCAACCGAATTTAAACTTAAACCATACGTCAATTGAATGCAACAAGGATTATTCTTTGTAGAATTGTTATTTCTTATTAAAAATCTGTTATTTGAATTTAGTTAAAGAGCCTCCCATGATGTGATAATTAGTTAGTCATTATATATTTTTTCAGTAATTAAATTATAATTCAAACTAATTATATATGTAAACTTAAAGTTAACTACTTATAGAACCTCAATTAAATTACAAAATCATGCTCATACTATTGTCAATTCTGTACAATAGAATATTATAATATGATATTATAAAGAACTTTCTTACAAATAATTTAAGTTTAAATCAAAGAATAGAGGACGAGTATAAAAAGATTTGTACGCATAAAGGGGAAAGGAAATAAGATAAAATTTAACTCAATTTTTTCATAGATCATGCAAAACTTTACATAATTGAACAACATTTTCACCTTCTGCTTATAAATAAATCTTATTCACTTTTGAAATTGCATATATGAAAAGAAAAAGGTTCGTCTTCTTTATATGGATAAATCATATATTCTTTTGAAATTATATATAAAAACTGGAACAAATTCTTCTTATCAAATATGTAATTGGAAAGAGTGATCCATAAGAAGAGTTCTTTTTATTACTTGAAGTATAGTTCATGAAAGACTTAAAAATTTTGAAGGAAAGTGGAAGATTGATGCAATTAGAATGACACTATTATTTATGAAACTTAACTAAAGCTAACAGCTATCAATTACAATCACAAATATACACATTAAACTTTTTTTAAAATTTTTTAAAACTATCTTCATTAGAAAATTGAAATCAATTAATAAAAGGTAATGAGAGTTGGATATAAAAGTGACTTGCTTTACTGAAGAAACTCCTTATCTTATTTATAAAACATAATGGAACAATATTTCTAATGAACAACATAAAGAAGGCATAATTAAGAGATATACGAGAGTGTCAAAGAGGAAATTAACACCGTGTGTCTCTCATATATAACACGAGTAAAGCACAAGGGCTTACAGATATGTTAAGGAGGAGATACCTGTGTGCTAAGGAAAATCATAGATGTGTCTATCAACTCTAGCCCATTTTAGTTCCTTCTCGAATTCAATCACTTGATTCTTTAAGCTTTAGGTATTGAATTCCCTCTATTATGAATAGTTGACTTGCTCATTCTATTGTAGTTTCTTTAAGCTAACAATCTCCTAGTGATATTTCATATGCTTATAACTTTTATAATCATCAAGAAGGCTTTAGCTCAAACTAGATTCCAATAAAGGGTCAAGTTATTGCTCATTCCAATAATCATCTCTCCATTAGTGTTTCCCTTATCCAATTGCTTACCTTATTGAAAAGGGTACACTAGCTTATCTATATATTTCTAAAAGCCTTGAGGTTTCTCTCTTTCCAAATAACATAAATTAAATAGTTGAATTCCACGTTAAAAACTCACTTTTTTTATTTTTTTAAAACCTTAAAGCTTATAAGACCATTCCACTAGGCTACTCTATTGATTTTTGTTACATTGCAGCTTGTATAATGATAATACTTGCTTCCAAAGCAATAAGGCGAAACTGCAGTTGAAGAAAAGGTATTCTAAAGATTCATTGTCCTACTAGAACAGTAAGAAAGTTGGATTGTTGTTAGGTGTTAGGGTTATTCTATCTTTGGTCTAGAGCCTTTGCATTATCGCTAGATACAAGATAAATAAAAATTTCAAGATATTCTTGTGCCAAACCAATATTCTATCTTATAGAACTGATTGATGGGAACCTCTAAAGGTTTTCAAGCATGATTTGTCAGTGAGTACTTTATATATGTGCTTAATCTAGTAAATATAATCTTTTATTTCATTATTTGGGTTACAAGTTAGCATTCCACTAATGATTGTAGAGAATCTACTTGACGTGTATTCTTTCCTTATCTGAAATACTCACCCTTAAGCTTATGTACTTTTTTGGTTTATGTAGAGGTTCAAACTCATACCAATTGTTATAGCAAAACCAAGTTTGCTTGTTATTGCCAACTTTGGTTTTTGATTTTATTGCCAACTTTATCCCTCAAGGCTGTAATTTGTTTTAAAGTAAAGTGATGTTTTTAGGCTTAAACTTTTAGATGCTCTCTCCTTCAAAGAAGTGGGTGTTCATCCATTTGATCCATATAAGTTCTTTATCTATTAGTAGTTTCCATAGTCTATTATTTAGTAACACTTTATTAGCATCTCTAATAGATGTGATTCCCAATCCTTTTTATGCTTTACGTAGGCATGTATCCAATCATTTAACTTTAGCTCTAGTTATTATTTTCTTTTTTAAAATAAAGTTAGTTTTCCATAAGCTTCTATATAGTTTTGATCAATTTCAGAGGAAAATACAAATGTTAAGTCCATTAGATATGGATATTAGTAAGAACATATATGATTAGTTGTAATCTACATACAAAGCTTAAGAATATGTTTTGCTAATTGCCTACTCCTTTATTGATTATGTCAAAAAGAGGTTGGAAATTTGTGAATTATAGTCTCATTTTGGTGTTTGATATGTCTGTGTATTTAAAAGGGATTTACTCCTGTTTAAAACTAGATAAAAGTGGAATTTGTTTACCAATTAAAGAAGATCATATGGATATGAAAAAAAATTACTTTTTTTAGATTGATTGAGAGGCCTAGTTATCTTTCAAATTCAATCAAGAAAACAAAAGGGCTTTGATAAAGTCTAAATTAGAAGCACAGACCAAAAGGAGGTCATCATCAAAATAGAGATTAAAGATCCTTTGATTTCACACTTGAATTGGAATTTGATCAAGTTATTTTTATCAAATTTTATAATGATTCTTTTAAGGGCACACAAATTGTAAAAAAATAAGGGAATAAGAGATCACCTTGTCTTAACTCTTCTATTCCCTTAAATGTCTTAATTAGTTCGCCATTTATGAGGATGTTGTAAGAGGGGGTAATAGCATATTGTTTAAGTCATAAGTACTATTGAGAAGGGAATCCCCAAGCTTCTAGTATTCAAAAGATGAATTTCTAGCTAATTGAGTTAAAGTTCTTATGGAAATTCATCTTTAATATATAACTTTTGATTCCTGTTTTCCTATGATAGTTCTTGATGAGCTATTGAAAAATTTGAATGTTATCCCTAATACTTTTTCTTGGAATATGATTATAAGATCTTTTAGGATAGGTTTAAGGTTATACACTAATAGCTTTTAGATTACTTCATATAAAACATTGCAAAATGAGATGGGCTTAAAGTCAGTTAAGTTGAACCATTAATAATTTTCGAAACCTAAAAATGTTGGTCTTGTTCATATCCTAGAGCATTATAATTTTATTAAAAAACTCATGGTTGTATTTATGACTATAGATCCTGTCAGATTCTGTGTTTACCAAAAAATATTGCTTAAATATATTAGGACCTAATGGTTTATCAGCTAAACATAGTTCATTTTTGAACTAGTAAATGGTTCAATAAGTTTTCAGGAATGCTCATTAGAAATGGATTAAGGAAGAAAATTATTAATAAAGACAACAATATTTTCATTATTACCTAAATTACCTTTAAAGAATTTTTGGCTAATTCCTTTATCCTTTACGAGGTCATGGCAATAGTTCCATCTATGTCTTTCATGGTAATCATTTGTTGATATTTCTTCTTACAAGGACAGAGTTATAGAAATATTTTTATTCATATCCCTTTCTTTTATCCACTATTTCCTTTTGTCTTATGAGGGAACTATGGATGTCAAGGTATTGGGTATTGTTTAAAAGATTTATTCTTTTTGGCAATTTAAGCGATTCATCTTTAGGGTTATGATATAATTTCTTTTAAATAGTAGTGAGATAAGCTAAAACTACATTTTTAAAGAGTTTTATATCATTGTATTTGATTTTGTTCAATATCTTAAGTTCCTCTTTGATGATTTAGTCTCTTTATGTTTTTATAAGCTTCCCACCCTTTCACTCCAGCGTTTAGTCCCTTTCTGATAATTACTTTAAAACTAGAAACTCCTAGTAGATAGTTATTGAATTTAAAAGTAGCGTTTCTTTTTATAGAGGAAATTTTCATATCATCTTGCATTTACCATAGCTTTATCTAATTTGTTTCTAAGAAACTAGTTTCCCATTTAGCTATTAGACTAAATGAAAATTTGTCTAGTGAATATGATATTGGAGAGTCCTACATCAGAAATACCTTTCCTAAGGTCTTTATTGTAAGAGTTCATTCTAGATTTTTGTCCCTCTGATCCTATTATAATCTTATACTAACAGGGAAAAGGTTAGCCTAAAAAATGTAGTAATTAATGAAGAGGATTTATCTCTTTACATTGAACTTAAAAACAAACATGGTGAAAATCTTAGAGGTTGGAATATGGGACAACATCATAAACTATTTTTTAAAGAAAATGACGTATAATAATGAATCTAGTAAGCCCCAAGCAAAAGCACATCCTTATTTAGATAAACTTTATAATATACCATTAGAATGCTACTCCACTAAGAACTAAGTTACGTAAAAAGTTCCATAAGAAAACCAATCTACCTAGATGAGCATATAGATAACATGAAAAGGATGGCTATATTCATATTTATATAGAAGTAAAGATGGATAAGATCTACCAAAATAATGAGCATTACGAAACTAGTTGAGGAGGGGGACCTTATTAAGGAGTAAATTCTCTTGAACAATAGATTGACTCCAAATTCCTTATTAAAAAAATGAAGACCAATTAGAAAGAGTTTCAAATCAGACAAATATCAAAAGCTAATGGTATAGAGAAATACAAAACCTAGTGAAGAGGTTACTCAACCTTAATAATCTCCAAAATCTACAAACAAGGATTCACTTGATCTCAATAACCAACAAATAGAACATGACCATGACCATGCCTCTGACAAGTGCATATAAATAGCAACTTAAAAGGATGTTCTAACCCCCAATTCTCTCCCTGATGAGGTATTGACAACTACTATAATAGAAGAGGATACCAAAAGTAATAAGCCAGAAACATATATCTCCCCCACTCCAATAGAATTCTTAGTAGCTAAAAATGATGCCATAAATACTATAAAAAAATTAGGGAAAAATTAAAAAAAAGAAGAAGGTTACAAGTATGCCTTTAACCACTGAAATATGTTAATTATAACCTACACTATAAGAATATACACTTACTAATACGCACCTCAATATGCTTACTAACAACCCAATTCCAATTACATTAAAAACAAGTTATATAAATAGTACTTCCAGTACCAAGTAATCTTATAAATAAGACTAAAAATCACCTTAATATATGCAATAAACTTAGAATCCCAAAGGAAAAGATTATGGATAAATCTTTCATCAATTTTAAAAAGTATTAGGTAATAACAAAAATTTAAAAGAGAATGTCTGAACAACCTAAAAACTTAAAAATACTATAAAATCATAACAAGGAAAAATATCCCTACCTCCTCACATATTTATACATTGTCTTTAATGTTTAATAATAAAGTGTAAAAAACGAGAAAAAAAAAAGGTACTAGAAGAGAGGAAAAAATAAATTGCCTTTTTTTTTCTTTGTTTTGGATGGGAAATTTAGTGAGATTGTATGGTGGTTAGGTCAACTATAGGTACTAGTTATTACTGGGTGGCTCATTGAGGCGTGGTTTATGTGGCAGGTGTATATTGGATGTGTGATAACTTAATAAAAGGAGGAGATTTTTAACTTTTTGGGTCAAACACAGTCGTGTACATAGGTGTGTCCTAAACTATTTCCTTGAAAATCTTCTCAATATATTGCATTGACATGCAGTTGCAGAGCAATACATGGTTTAGGTACATGAGCGTGTCCGTGTTTACATAGTCGTGTACTCTCACAAATTAGTTACTTCAATCTCTATACATTTACATACAGTTACATGATTTTTCCCACATGACCATGTAAAATTCCACTTAGGCGTGTCTGTCAATAACAACTCAAACTCTTCATTTTCTTTCTCGATTTGGCCCAATTTTTTCTCTTTTTTATTCCTGAAGGTAAGTAAATCCTAAAAATTGAAAGAAAATCCAAATATGAATTAAATTAAGAAACATGAAAAATAAACTTAAGATGTCGCCTGATAGTGTTTTTGTTTAATGTCATTAATTTGATTATGCAATCATTCATCTGCTAGGATTAGTTTTCTCCATCTTAAAAACAACCTACACCAATGAATCAATTAGACCAATTGGAAATATGAGACAATTGATATTAGGAGATTTTGAAATTTCATCACATCCCTATTAAAGTCCATTATTAATGTTATATTATACACATCAATTTTTGTCATTTTTTTTCATAAATGGCCACCCCAAGAAAATAAGTGTTAATTGGTCATCATTTTCTATATTCAACATATAGAAGTTAGTGAGAAATTAAATATGTAATAATATATTGTTGATTCAATAATAAATGTATTAATATAATATTCTATTGCTTACATAAATTAATCGTTATCATCTCTTAATTGTAAATCAAAATCATCAAAATCATCTTTTTCTAAATAATTAGAGTCAAAGTTAGGCTCCTTTTCAGATCTCTCACCCTCTATAAATTTCTCATCGTCTCTAAATAAAATTTCAACATATTCATTATTTGGGTCGTTCAAAGGTTTATTCTTGTCATATGTTACACATGCATTTATTTCATGAACATCTTCTTGAAACGCTTCATTTTCAATTATCTTATTTTCTTCTTTTTCATGTAATTTAAAAACACCTCTAGGTTTTACTTTGCAAATGGCCAACCAATCTGACTTATCTCGTCTTAAGTTAGGAAAAGGGTCATAATACTCCTAGGTCGATTGCATCGCCAACACAAAAGGTTCAAATTGTCTTTTTCATTGGTTCATTTCAAATAGATTGTATCAGCTATGCATTTTTGTTCCAACATTAAGAGATAGATCAAACTATTTACACTTAAATATCACACTCTATTTTATTAGCAATGCGGGGTACTTAATTTCAAGTATCTCAATAATTTTACCATAGTAATCCATCAATTCTCCCTGTATGCAAACTCCACTATTTACTGTTATCATATTATGACCATGATATTCTGTATGAAATTTGTATCCATTAACAAAATACACCGAATATAATTTAACAATTCTTAAAGGTCCTTTTGCAAGATTACATTTGAACTTGTTCTCTATTGAATTTTCTGAGCCCTACATCAAATTTTTTATCATATTAAAATAATGTCATTTAAACACTTTGATATGATAATTTAACAATTTCAGTTATTGCAAGGCAAAAATTACATATTTCTTGAACCATCAAGAAAAGTGAATTTCAACTTCTGTATTGATATCATCCTATGTTTTTTCAGACGTTAGCTTATATAACCATTCCTTGTATAATCTAAAAGCATTATTATGTATTTTAGTTGTGAACACCACTCATCTCGAAAACTCAAATAATCAATTTCAAAATTAATTTAAGCTTATTGCATAAAAGGTTGAATCTCTTGGTAATTCAATAACATGTAAGTATAAGCAGCCTCTATTTCTTCTTCTGTTGAAATTATTCTTGTTGAGCATCCATATGTTCGTCTAGGATATGTGAAAATAGATAAGTTACCATCAACATCTCTCATTTCACCCTCATCCTCATTACGAGGAACTTTTCTTTCTCTTGTGTATATATGTGACTTAAAATAATGTGAACAAAATATACTTGCTTTCTCTACTAAATAAGCATTACATATCAAATCTTCAACTATAGCCTTCTTTTTAAACATTTTTCATTAAGTAATGCAAATATCTACATTACAAGTATTACAATTATTGATTAAAACATGTTATAAGTTTTATTTAAAACTATAATTACCTCTCAAATAGATACATTCATCGATATTGAATTAGACCAGCAAGTTTAGACTCGTGTAAATATACAGATATATGCTCCATACGGTAAAAGAAGCTTGGAGGGAAAATCCCTTCTAATTTGCATAAGATAACTGAAATTTCCCTTTCTAGTTTTTCCATTTCAACTAACTTTATTTAAGATGATGTTAAGGTTTTGAAAAACAGACTTAATTCTATTATAGCTTCCCAAATCTTATTCAGTAGCAACTCCTAAAATGTAATTGGAATTAGCCTTTCTATAAACACATTACAATAATGACTATTTATCGCAAATAATTTGTACTTCCTTATGTCCACATATCATGCCAAGCTTAAAACATACCCATCAGGAACCTTTAGACCTTTCAACCGTTCACACAAAATTTCTTATTATTTTTTTAATCCAAAGTGTAATATGGTTTTTGGATATTTACTGGTGCAAAGATTTTTATCTAACTCATTCTTTCTACAAAAAAAGTTTCAAATTAGTTCGTGATTTTTCATTGTCCTTTTCCCTCCCTTCAATGTTCATTATGATGTTGAATAAATTGTCAAAAATATTTTTTTTCAACATGTATCAAATTTAGATTATGACGTATCAAATTAGTTTTTCAGTATGGCAATCCTAAAAGATCCTTCTCCAACCCTAATTTAGATTATGACGTATCAAATCAACAACCCTAATTCATCAATCTCCTGCAATATCTCTTCACCAGCTTTATGAGGGGAGGAATTGTTTGTACCATCCTATTCTCAAAGAACTTTTGTTTATTGCATCTAAATAGATGACTTAGAGGAAGAAATTTTCTATGGTTGTTAAACCAAGATGTTTTGCCCCCATTAGAAAGATTAAACGCATCAAAAACATTGTCATAATAAGGGCAAACCAATTTCCCTACTGTGCTCCATCCAAACAACATAACATAAAAAAGATAATCACTGATAGTTCACATCAAAGCTGCTCTCAACAAAAAAAATTGTTTAAAAGACACATCATATGTCTCCACACCACATTTCCAAAGATGATCTAATTAAAATACTAATGGTTGTAAGAATACATCAATTTTATACTTTGGATTCATAGGCCCTAGCATAATCACTGTCAAGAACATATATGCCTCATTCATACACATCAATTGAGGCAAATTATAAGGAGTAATTATGATTGGCATGATGAATATTATTGGCTAGATTGACCAAAAGGTTGGAATCTATTTGTCGACAATCCCAACCTAACATTTCAACTATTGGCAACAAACTTAAAATGGGTTTTATTGAAACGTTTTCATGCGAGTGTGCCCGATGGATGACTCATTATTCCATCTTCCTATTTATGTTCTTTATGTCATCTCATGTGAGATGCAGTAACATTAGAGGTGTATAGTTTTTAAAGTCTTGGAGTTAGCGAGAAATAATGAATCCAATTCCAAGGTACTAATTTCTGTTTCATATTACGCTTTCTTAGTTTAAACCTAGATTGACCAAAAAATTTGCACTCTTGTAATTCCACATCATCTCCCTAAAACAAAATACATCCCAAATTGCAACAATCAATTTTCTCAACTGGAAAACCAAGACTCCTAATAAGTTTCTTCATATATAAAAATTATCAACCATTTTATGATTAGAAGGCAATGATTCATTATACCAAGCAAGAATTTTATCCAAAAATTTATCAAAAATAATCCCTTTAGACTTTATTTTCAATATTTGAGAAATTAAAGATAATTAAGTCATGGTCTCACAATATGGCCATAATTTTTAGTCAGATAATTTTAGTAAGTAAAAACAATTTTACATTTGGGTTTGGTTTTTCTTTAGGATCTTCTAATTTTCCTGAAAGATATAACCGACTGTATCATAAACCGTTTGGGTGTAAGGATTTTTAGTTGCACCCATATTATTTGTTATAAATCCAATTCCCCCTTAAAACCCATCTACATTTATTGATAAGTTAACTTTATTACCCCTTAAGGTGTTACAAATTAATGGCTCCTCATGTCGTGTCCACTCAAAATAATTTGAAGCAAACCATTTTCTTAACAAATGGCGACTCTCTTCATCAATAGGAAGAAAAAAATATGTTTGCACTTTTTACATGGACCTTTGATTTTTTGACCATCCATATATATAGGTTGAGAATATACATAGTTAATACAGGCTTTAACTCCCTTAACAAACTCAAGATTAATGAAACCATTGAGTGTTAATCATCTATACATCCAAAATCTATCAACATTACTCATTTATGCAAAACTATTATTTAAAAAAGTGATTTCATAGTTTGATGTAATAATCGTTATGGAAGTATCCATATTAATCTTACAAAACATTTAATCTTTAGTTTACACATTAACAATAACACAAGAATAAAGCCTTGTATTATAGCTTATGCATAACTTTATGTGATCTCAAAGGACAGAGAAATATTTTAGGTTGCATGTGATGTCAACTAATTTCAAGTATCTATCGTTCATTTCAAATAACTAAGGACAATATTTAGAGAGGACTTAATAGAATTATATTGCTTCTTCATCTAAGTAGTTATCTAAGCATTACAAAACGAAAACCCATTTCAATGATTAAAATAAATAAACATGTATATTAAAAAAATAAATTTGAAAAAAGACGACAAAGTGGGTACCTGTATACTCTAGAAGTGGATAAATGAACACCCGATAGAGAGAGCCAGTACAGGGGTGGCGAGGACAACAAATACAACTAATAATGCCTAAGACAAAAGCTATAACAAGTCCATAACAGCAACCAACATAATCCAACCAAAAAGAAATTAACTTCACTCCAACCAAATAATAAAACAACAATTGTATGAATAAAATAAAATCATAGTCATTACTGAAAGAGAGGAAAAACTATTATGATTCATCAAATTGAACTCTATACAACAGGTAGGATTCATTATTCCAAAAAGAATTACTGATGTGCTAATTACAATCTATAAGATAATTAATGACAGAATAATATCACTGTATCTTCATGCCTAAATAGAAAAACACCATTTCAAAAAATCCTCAATTGAAAAAGACTCTTCAGTGATTGTGGGATTATATGTAACATGTATTAAGTCTCCTACTTAATTGCATTAGACATTTGCAACAGAACCTCAAATTTGCCATAAATAATAAGTAAAGTGTAAGATTATTGTGACGAATATCTACAATTTGCTCATCTTGAATTAGCTCATGGTTCAGGAAGCAGACTTAATTCTTGTAGATTTTAGTTATGATATACATGCATTGGTTGTGGGAAACTGGGAGTCTATAACAATAAAAATGATAAAAAATGCTAGTAACTACAAATATGACAAGTCAAAAATAGCAAAAGTGACAGCAACAATAAAACTAGTTCTTGAAAGGCGATGTGGTAAGAATGAGGCGCAGTCGCCTGCTCACTTCCCTAAATACCCATCGATCTCGTCTTTTCCGCTTCGTACACTTATATTCAAAACATGTTTCCCCCAATTCAAAGATAAATATTCCCATCATAATTCCCAGGAGAACAAGTTTGTAGTTGATATATTGTGAGTAGAAGAACAATAGCCAATGTAATCCATTTCAAAGATAGATCTTGGTATATATAATTGACTAACTCCAATCTAGAAAAATAACCAACCATCACAATCTTCTTCTCCCACTATGAATTTCCATAGATAAAGCCCTTTTCCTCCTCAAACTCCCACCCACTGGCCGTACGAAACAAGCAAACCAATGCCTCAAGACTTGACCTAACCCTAAACAGCCACTGATATGACTACCGGTCTCCCTATCTCTCTCACCCCTCGATGTCCAGGAAACTCTTCTTGGTAGCCGCCATTATTAAACCCACCATCCACCATCAATCTCCACAAGATAAAGCAAAACAAACCTAAAGATCAAAGGTTAAAAGTTCATAAATGAAAAAGAAGCTACCTTTCGGAGAGATAAGGGTGCAAAGCGATTTATAGTTAGAACGATGATGGGAGATGGTAGGACAATCGTGGGAGATGGTGCAAAGCGGTTTGTGTTGCCTCCAATTGTCGTTGCTAGGACGATGGCGGGAGATGGTAGGCGACAGTGGTAGCGATTTAGGGTTAGAACGCACATTTCTGTAGGTAAATTCCTTACAGAAACCTACACAAAACATTTTCGTAGGGAAATTTCCTGTTGGACCCTGAATTTTTCTTAGAATTGTGAGTTAAAATTTGACATGAAATGAGAAATTGGTGGTGAATTAGTCATATGTAAAGGAAAAGAAAATTTATGATTTGAATGATTATGTGTAATGTTCCATGTGAGAAAATTCTAGTTTGAAAAAATTGAATTAATATTTTGAGATTAATACATGAAATGAGTATTTTTGAGTTTAATGAAATTGATGTGAGGTTGGGTACATTTGTATGTGTTATGTAATTGATTAATGAAAGAGATTTGGGTTTTAATGTATCCGGTGTATGTTTCATAAAAATGTATTGTTGAATGGTTGGAAAAATGGCTAGAAGAGGAGAATTGAGCTTGCTGCCTTTTTGAGTCAATTTCTGGGTTTCTATGAATTGGTTTGTGATTTGGGGAATTGAAAGATGTGGATAAGTGAAGTGTTGTGCAGGATGAAGAATTTGGCTAGTGAAAATTTAGGGGAGATGCTGTCAAAATTTTTATAATGGGCAGAAACTTTAACTGTATTTTTGACCCTCTTAGAGTTAGAATTTGACCAAAAAGTCTTCTGGAAGATTGTAGTTTGGGTTTTGATCTTTACAATGATGAAAAATATGTTATTTTTGGTTGTGGATATTAGAAGATATGAATTTTAAAAGTTTGGATGTTGTTTTAGGATGACAATTTCTGGCAGAAACTTTGACTGAACAATTGACCTAGTTAGAGGTTGAAATTGCCTTTAAGTGCTTCATGAAAGATTTAGATTATGTTTTGATCTTTTCATTATACATTAGTCGAACTATGAGTTAGAATTTGAGAATTTTTGAAAAAGAAAATTTAACCCTTTATTCACGGTATAATATTATTAGGATGATTAAGAAAATGGCCCATATATTGTTTGATAAATTCAAGCACTCTCAAGGTTTTAATCCATGTCTTTGACTTAGAAACTTAAAGGAGAGTGGTAGAACTATCAACAAACAACTAATTTTATTAATAATCTTTTATTATGGTTGAATATATATGTGGAATTGATTTCGTTTAATATTCTAGACAATAACATTGTACTTTTTGGTCAGTAGGAAGTCATTTATTTATTTAATTGAAAAATTATAATATCCTTTTTATTCGTAGTCAAACAAAATTCACTTTAATGTTGGAGAAGTCTGCCTTTTTACTATCCAAAGAAAAGTTTTAAGCATCGTTTTCACAATATTCTTGAGAAAGAGAAAATGAACATATATGCAGTCCGTTTAAAATTGAGACAATTTCCTTGAGCCTAATTGACCTTCTAATTGTCAAGATTAACATTGCATCTAGTTACTGTCTCTCATATGCAGAGATGGAACGAGACAAAAATTTGGAGACAAAATAGAAAAAAAAATTGGATTGTTGGACCCCGCTCCCGGAGCCCAACTTTTGTAGTCCTGAAGTCTTGTGCTTATAACCTTGCTGGGTCCTTAACTGTAACTTCACGTTCGTGGAAAGCGCACACTATGTAAACACTAAAATCATGGGTTGACTTATTCAAATAAGTTGTAGCTTTATGTCTCAAGTTCATTCTGAAACAAGAATCAACTCAAACGGAGTTGTATAACTCAAGATATGCATCAAAAACCTAAAGGAGTTCATAACTG
>JANKYF010000006.1:22899322-22912182 GCA_029829435.1 Erythroxylum hondense
TTCAAAAAAATAATAATAATAATAATAACAATAATTAATTGATGATGATGATGAAGATGATGATGATGATTATGGTGATGATGATGATGATGATGATAATGAGTTTAATAACATAATTAAGAATAAAAAATTGCTTATGTAAGAGGAGAATATTTCTAGAAGTTGCTGATGTGTTTTGTTTCGGAGATGGGGATAAGAAATCTTGTACTACATTTTTGGAAGGAACAAAAAATTTCTATCTCTGTATTCTGGAGTTGGAAAAAAAATAGGTTGAGACAGCAACTAAACACTGCAAGACATAGGATTTTTATGTCTTGTTCTCTGTCTGCACCAATGAAGATATCAACCAAACGCAATGTAAGTACAAGTTTATTCAAGAGTGGAAAGTCTTGAAGTGATTTGCAAGATGCCCATATATTTTAATGAGAGCCTAACTGAGAATTCCCATTAAGAGATTTGGTAATTTATGATTGACTGAATATATACTCAAATATGAAATGTGAATGTTTGATGAAAATATAGCTTGCGATGAATTATGCGATTCCTTAATGATGAATTGATATTTAATACGCAATACAATGCACTCCAGGCTTGTTGAAATATAATAACTCGTTTTTTAATTTGTGTATTGAATTGCATCATATAGCATACAGAATAATGACTAATAATTTAAATACAATGTTGCAATTGATTTGTTTGAGGCATGCTGGAACCTTATTGTTATTAAAATATTATACGACCTTAATCTTGTACAAACACGTTGAGTTACACGTCACTGTGAGATCGCTAAGTTGGGCCATCGCATTACAATATCCTTCTGAAATACATTAACAAACCTAACCAAATACTTATAATAGCTGCTCACAAAATACTAACATCCACTGCTATAACATTAATCCTATAGTAATCTTCCAAAAAAAGCGAAGGAGAGAGGAGCAAGCTGCAATCCCAACTTAAATATTTTCAACCTAGCCAGGGATGTATGGAGTTCTTGAGGTCCTATTCTGGAAGCGGAATTTTAGCCAGGTCCTCTCTATATGGTATATCATCCTTCACCAGTTCCTCTTTGGATATTGATAGCCCATTTTCAGCGTTAGCTTGAAGAACATCATCGGTTGTATCTATGTAAGTTACTACTCTATCCTTTCTAAAGGTTAGATAGATGACTGCTAGGACATAGACTGCCATGAGTGGAAATATTATAATTCCAATCAACACTTTCCCAACTACTGGTAGACTGTTATGAACAAGCCAATCCATAAATCCTGTGCTCAGATAATACATATTGATGCCAATGATTAGTAGACCCAAACCCCAAGAGAATATGATACTCTGCAATTTGAAGTATGAATAACTGATTAGAGGGAAAAAAATCATGAGAAGTTAATTTGTGACATTTGAATAAATGAGAAATAGATTTTTAAAACTTACATAAATAGAGTTCTTGTGAGTTCCCATCTTGGTTGTACTGCTGCTGAATTTGAGAAGAGGAATAAGGGCAAATGGGAGTTCAAATGAAAGTGTCATCTGCCAAAGCCAATGGATTAGTATCAAGAAATTACTTTAACATGGCATGAAGTGATTGACCTGGTTTATCAACTATAACGTTAATGCTACAAACCGATGCTATGATAATCAGACGGCCTGCTCCTGACGGGCCACCAATGATGGAGACAATTAGACTTGGAGCAATGGCAATGCACCTAGTCATTAGGTTTCTAATCCATTGTTTCATCTTAAGGTCCAGAAAGCCCTGAAATTTTCGTGAGGAGATGATAATTAGTAGGTTCATAATTACTAGAGCTACGTCTTTAGTTCTTTGGGGAAGCAGTTGAGCTCAATTTATTTGAGCAAGCTCAGTACTATTGACTTGCTGTTTCTTGAGGTTTTCACCACGGACCTTAAATTGCGTTTTCATTTTTCATCTCTAAACAACACAAACACACCTGCATGATATACTGCCCTGCATAAGTGCCTGTGATGGTAGAGCTTTGCCCTGAAGCTAAAAGTGCAATGGCATAAACAGTAGAGCTTGATTTTCCCAATACATTCTGTGAAGAAACCAAAACTGAAGTTATTTTTAGAGATGGTCTAAACAGAAAAAGAAAATGTCACTAGTTGTAAGGTTTTTCACCTGCAGAAGGAAAGAAGCAGAGTTGAGAGTGAGATCACTGCAACTATCCGCCTCTTTGTTTGACAGACTGTTGGCTGAGCAAACCGTCCCTGACACTGAGACTACTGCAAGGTTGATCAAAAAGGCAACGAACAAGGCAAATCCACTCTCCATCAAGAAAAAACGGCATGCGTCCTAGGTATAAGTACAAGGAATATCTGAGAACCCAACAGATAAGCTAAATGTGAAATACATTTAGTTTAGCGTCTTACGTTGATACCATGGACTGTACGAGGGACTTTTCTGGACAGGACGAGAGCAGAATGAAGAAACAGGTTGTGACTGTAAAGGGATGAAGCCATTGTCAAAGATTGCACGCTCAAGGCCATGGCCCAAATAAACTGGGCACAAAGGCATATATTATGTGTTACTTACGGCATGATAAGGGCACCAAGTAAAGCAATAGCGTCGGCTGTTGACCGTTGGCTCGAAAGCTTGGGGATAAACATGCCTTTGATCACCTCAATCGCAGGGGGCTTTACATAGCTCAGTTCAGCGAAGAAACATGTAGCCATCACAAAGACCAGCACTGCTATCAGCAGCTCAAGCTTCCTCACCTGACAATCAAATACTCATAATGATTAGTGTTACTAGATTTCTACGCCCATATGATTATATAAATTCCTAAAGCCCAAACATTGCATACGTAAGTGTGAGATGATTTTACGTTGAAAACAGATAGAACTAATGAAGAATATATAAGTGGAAATGATCCATAATTTTAATGCCTAAAAGTTCTTAGATGAAATATGGTGTCAAAATCTACGAGTATATTTTTTCACTAAGCTCATATTGAAGATCTCTCGTGTAAATAGGTTTTCTTGATCCAACAAGTGATATCAAAACCGATAGTTTAATAAGGGACAAATATGAAGACGATAATCGAATTCTATGATTGCCTCCTCATGAAGAAGAGTAAGGAGACTTCGGATATGCCCAGATCAGTAGAATAAAAGATCTTTTGGTGACACTATATATTTGAGCTGCTAAGAAAAAACGCTTTCATTTAAGGAGGAGTTCAAGCTCAATGTAGAAGTTCACACTTGAATGAGAGATTGTTAGAATGTCAAAGTATGAGTAAAAATATGAAAAAGATGAAAATAACGAAAAATATATAAGTGAAAATGACCTATAGATTTAATATCTTAAAATTTTAAGTTAAAATATGATCTTAAAGCCTGCTTCTCTGGCCAGGCCCATATTAAAGATCTCCCGTCGTAGGCTGCCTCGTCCAAGAGTGTCTTATGGCAGTTGAGATTCTCGATGGCATTTCCATAACGATCCTACTTCAGGCCTGACGCATATTTCCTGCTCGACCTTGGGGAGAAGCAGCCTTATACCCAAGTAAGTTCCGGCACCTTTTTTTATAAATTCACTTCATTGTAACCTACTAACAAATCTAATTCGAGATTTGAGAAAGTTGTCAGGAAAAGCAATTAATATTACGAATTTCTTCCAGGACAACAGACAGAATTCTCATCTCAATTATTTTGTCTTATGCAGACCAATTTGTCGACAAAATATTAGTCTTAAGTTGAGTCGTCAACGGGCAAATAACTGTAGTGGAATTAAACATTGACAGAAAAGACGGCGGGATCGTCTTTGCTAGTTCCAGACACAATCATTTTCCTCTACCAAAGGATTTATCACAACTAGACAAGAGCCCATGAAGACTCTCTGCATGACAGTTGTACTTAAGAACACGGTTTGCAGTTTGTTTGGAAATAAAACTAACAATTATAACAGAATAACGTTAGAATCAGTTGATTTTATAATTTCAGAAGGCCTCTCACCTACGCTAGCAATAGCTTAACAAAGTATAATAGGAAGTTTACCCCGTATCTCTGCAGGCCAAGAAAGATGAGAGTGCTAAAGCCAGTGCACATAACTCCGGCCCACACCGGAATATGTAGTAATATGTTCAACGCAAAAGCTGTCCCAATCACTGTCACCAAAGAAAGAAAAGGGTCCTTGACATTGACTAAACAGATTAATTAACGGAGAGTAGTTTCTATTTTTTGCCTTCTGGTATGTCGGCGGCAATGACTGCAATTTCTGCCAGCAGCCATAGACAGTACTTCACGTATTTCGGATACTCGACCTTGCATAGCTCGGACAAATGTTTCCCTGAGAGCAATAACAGAAGTGGCTGTATATATTTTGACCTTATAAAAGAAGATACAAAGAAAAGGGAAACTGATCTTAATTGGTGATATATATAATAATTTTGAAAATATTGTCTTGCTTTTACCTGTGCTTACGCCAAGATTTGCCGCGAGAGATTGGATAACGAGAGCAAATACCAATCCGATAAGTATCACCCAAAGAAGCTGCATGCCAAATGGCAGAAGAGAAGACAACAGGCTTAGCAGTTTTACTGTTCTAATTTATGGTGAACAAATTAATATTTTCTAGCTATTTAATTACCTCGTATTTGTGGTTTGCTCCTGCTTGCAAATCAGTTCCCACTGCGTTCACGACGCCATCAATATTAGATCGTGAGAACTAGCATTTGTAAGTCAAGAGATGTAATAGAAAGAGAAGCTCACAGTTGCCAGGATCAAGATAAGCAAGTGAAACGAGGAAACCGGGCCCAACATATGACAGAAACTCTCTCCATCCAGGTTTCTATTTGCAAACATAAGAAAAAAGAATTAAGTTGTAATAATTACCACCTTCAGTAACATATATAGACAAGAGGAAGGGATATGCAAATTCAATCAGTAGACCAACAAAAATAAGAAACCTGGTTATGAGTTTGGCCATTGTTAACGCGAGCTTGTGATTTCTCATCCACATCAAAAGCTGCTGTTTGGTGGACGGTCACGGTATTGTCTCTTGACGTAGCAAATGTGTCATTGCTCATTTCTTGTTGCTGCTGATGATTCGCCATCTGTGCTCTTGGTGGGGTTGTGAAGGTGTTTAGATTTGTTTTGGGTGGAGGAGTTTGTTCAATCTATAAGTGTTTGGGTGGAGGAGTTTGTTCAATCTATAGGTGTAGAAAACTGAAAGTATACATACGCTGCTCGGTTGGCAGTGCGTATAACAGACACAAGCTTTTCCTTTTAGCAGTCAATTAGCAGTTTAGCTGCTTTCATTTAGCAGTCAATCCAGATGACTAATCGATACGTCTTATTACCATACTGCTCCTTAAGGTATGCATGCCAACTATGTCAAACTGGCTTTCATTTTGTCACGCTGGTGGCATTTTCTGAATTTAAAAATTCTACATAACTGGTACTCAACAAAAAAAAAAAAATCACACAGCTTCACATCACTAAATAGCATGTTCAAGTTAAACTGAAATCCCTATCCACTGCCTTATATCATAAATTTGATGCAAGTATTTAGGACTCCAGCATTTAAGGTTTATGTTAAATTACATCGTGTGGTTAATTGATTAAAATGCCATAAGAGATACCCCAAATTTAATCATATAAGCAAATGTTATGTGCGACTCTATTATTGTATGGTCCATGCATGTGGGGTGTCCTGCAATACCCCACGTCAAAAAATTATAAAAAAGGGAAAAGTTCATACATCTAATTAGTCGTTTTCCTGGTCAAAATGGGGCAGTTGACTTAAGTTTTTTTTTTTAATTTGAAGAAATATATTACCAAAGCTGAAAAATATAATATACAATCATATTATAAGGATAATTACAAAATTACTACAATCACTATTAAAAACATTCCACCCATAACCACATAAATAAGCTAAATAAACTAGATCGTTATGAGTTTCTATCTAATGGTGCCTTCCTTCCCATTCGCTATGATTAACTCTCTAATCAAGTTAATTATAATGGCAACGAGCTCTTACTGTAACATTCTATTACTTGCGGGGAGGCTAGAATAGTAAATATGAGTGATTAATGAGAGATTAGAAATATATTTTCATGCTCATGCATAATATGTCTTATACATACACATGAATATTGAATCGTTACACATGAAAAAGATTGTACATGCATTCATTGACATTCCGGGTATAATTGTTTATAAATGTAAGTATATTAAGAAATGTTGGCCCCCAAAATTTCTTCTTGATGAATAAGTATGATTTATATTGAGTATGAGGTCTTTATGAATTTTGTGGAAATTAATTATTATGTTGATGTTAGAAAGATTCTATGATATAGGTTGATTGAAATAAAGTGTAATTAAAGGTTATAAGAATATTCAAGGGGTGTTTTTGGCAAAACACTTAAGGTTAAAAGAACATAAGCCTATAAAGAAGGATAAAACAGGGCTTTTTGGCTCATTAAGGATAGAAATGGAAGAAAGAAATGTAATCTTGCTTTTTGAGAAGGGGGAAACATGAATTGGGAGAGAAGAAAAGAAAATAAAAAGAAAAAGAAGAGAATTTCGGTGGTTGAGAGAAAAGAAAAAAGTTAAGCTAGGGTTTTTTTCATTTATTAGTCTTGAGAGAGATTTTGAAGTGGTTCAACAAGAGAAAAAGGAAAAGGAAGAGAAGAGCTTCTAATTGAGCCAAAGATCTCTTCATTAATTTGGTGAAGAATCAAGATAAGATCATTTTAAATCTTTTGGATTTTTTTTGAAAGAGTTTTAAGTCATGGAGTTAGAAAATACATGGATTTAAGTATTCTAGAACCAATTTTAGAGATTGTGCATTGTGGGATTTTTCAATTTGAAAACCCTATTGAGTTGATATTTGAAAGTTTAATGAAGTCAAATTGGTAGCTGAATGGTTATACTTAGGACTTCCCAAGTTTGCATAGTGTAAAATTCCAAGTCTTTCTTAGGGGTAAATTTCGTATTTTGATTTCAGGGCAAAATATGAATTAATCTAGGATGAATTAGATAAAGTTGTCTTCTAGAAAGTCGTAGCTTATCTTTTTATCTTTCCAACAGTGTATAGTATGAAATTTTTTGACATCGAATTCGAAAGTTGTGGTCCTCATAAGTGGAGATGCTCAAGACTATAGATTGTATCGCCTAGTGATGACCTGTCGCCTGTGATGACATATCGTCTGATGATGACATGTATCTTCTGTGCATTGTTCATCTTACATTTTTTGGCCAAATTTTGACCCTCTAGATGACAGAATCTGTCTTTAAGGTCTTCATAAAAGTTATAAATCCTGAAGTCCTCTTTCAAACTATCAACGAACATCTTAATCTGATATCTCTAGAGCAAGCTATGCTAATTATTCCAAATAGGTCTTGGATTGAAACTTCTTCTGATCACTATTCATCTTGTATTGTCTGGTCGAATTCTGACCCTTTAGACGACAAAATCTTGCCTCAATTTCTTTGTAAAAGTTGTAGATATTGAATTCTTCTTTCAAACCATCCAAGAATAACCTTGATCTGATATCTATATAGAAAGTTATACTAATTGTAAAACGTCTTCTGTGTATTGTTCATAAACTTCTTCTAGTCACTGTTCATCTTGTTTCGTCTGATCCAATTCTGACTCTTTAGATGACAAAATTTTGCTTCAAGGTCTCATGAAAGTTGTAGATCTTGAATTCTTCTTTCAAACCATCTAAGAATGACATTGATCCGATATCTCTATAGAAGGTTATGTCAATTGTAAAACATCTTCTGTGTACTGTTTATAAACTTCTTCTGGGTACTCTTCATCTTGTATCGTCTAGTCCAATTTTGACCTAGTAGATGACAGAATCTTTCTTCAAAATCTTCATGAAAGTTGTAGATATATAAGGCCTCTTTCTAACCATCTAAAAATGACCTTGATCCGATACCTATAGAGAAAGTTATGTTATTTTCCACGAAATAGGTTCAATATAATTGAGGACAGAACCTTGTTTGATTCATTCAGCCATAACTTTGCTATCTGACCTCCAAAAGAAGAGATTCTTGGACCAATAGACTCCTAGCACATTTCTTTCTACCTCTCCATAAAAGCTTATAGTCTTTGATACTGGATTGAAGAAGATTGATTGAATGAAAATAAAGGTATTGGATGGAATAGTATAAATTGTAATTTTAATGGTTCTAGTGAGGTATAAACCTAAGTATAAATTATATTTAGAGGAGTCTTGTTATGGGACTGATTTTGTAATGAAACTAATGGATAAATACCTGGGATTGTCAGGAACATGCATTTTACATATTTTATTACATACATGTGCATTGTTAAACACTTATACTTGTGTAAATTGTGATATATGTGTATGTATTATTTGATATAGAGGAGTAACTAAATGTTAATCTCCAGACGTTGTCGGAATTTCTAGGCACTAGCTTTGAGAGCAACTTGTGAATAACCTAGATGGTCTCATTTGATTAATTTTTTTATATTATGTTTGAATTGTCGAATGAATGTGTCTTGATTGTTAGATTCCGAACAATAAAGGTCCAATGATTGTGACATTTGGTTGAGATATTGAAGTGCTACTTGAATGTGAATGTGACAAACTAAATGTTTATGATATGATTGATTGCAAAAAATGAATTCTATACATGAATGCATGATCAGATAATGAGAGTTGTGACTTGAGTAGCCAATGTGAAAAGAGTTTTAAGCTCAGTTATGCGCATCAGAGCCTCAGGCTCAACGTTTAAGAAGCCTGGTATCTACAACTGATACTGGATAGTACTGAAATGAGCCCGGTGTCCACTATAGATACGGGACAGTACTGAAATGAGCTCGGTGTCTACTATGATACGGGACAGTATAGGCACTTGATCACAATAATGTAACAATTGGAAAAGAGTCACATGAGCATTCCATATGCATTATGTCAAGTATGTTTGATTGATTGAAATACAAAGTTGCCTATGCTTAAATGATAAAGTGATATGCGATCAATTATGAAAAGATGTGAAATATATGTTATGTGTATTGATGTGATGCGTGAATTGAGTAAACCATCGATGATGGTTACCTCATTGACTTCCTAAAAATCACTAAAATTGCAACGTTGACTTTTTAGAACCGAGAGATGACTTTAGCTACTGAGAGACTCTACCAGCCGTGTAGATTTGTGTTTTGGAAGAGAAGTCATGGCTCAAAGGTCACTTAGTTGGGTTTTGGATAAAGTAGACAGATTTTTGTATATTTCCTCTTTCATATAGTACTTTTGTATTAGGCTATGATGATGTATATGTAGGAAATGTTGAAAGACATATTGTAGACCTTCGGTAATTACAAAATGAAATGAGGAAAAAGTTGGTTTTAAAATATTGTGATTTTCTTATGATGCTTTATAAGTGAATAAAGATATGATGTCGTGTTAAGTGAATGTAGTGATTGAATGTAGCGCGCCATTGCCTTAGGTTATGTACTGAAATGACCTCTGGGCATTTCGGTATGTATTCTAAGGTAAGGGACGCTGCATTTAGGTGGTATCAGAGCTTGGTTGGCATTTGTTGGGACATATAGGAATGTTAAGCATAAAATATCATGAGACATGTGGAAAATGATTGAAATTATTATTTGTTATAGGTCATCCACTCTAGGTGATCAAATTGATCAACCAGTTGACCAAGGATTGGCAGGAGTTAGTAGGGAGTCCTCGGTACCTCAATCAGAGAAAATGCCTTCTAGAGTTTCCGAGAGAAGGGAGAGAAGGTATGATAGGCTACTAAAGTAGGGAGTTGTGGATTTCTATCACAGCACAAACTCCACTGAGGCTGAGGGATGGTTGGAAAGAACTGAAAGAGTCTTTGATCAGATGGACTACGAACCTGATGAGAGTTTTGACTATGTAGTGTCCTTATTGTAAGACCCAGCTTACCAGTGGTGGAAGACCATCCCAGGTAGTTCTTCCAGGCCTTGTCAACTGAAGTGGGAAGACTTTCTGAGGGTCTTCAGAGAAAACTACATGCCCAAGATCTACTTAGACAGGAAGATGAAGGAGTTCCTAGATTTGAAGCAGGCTAGTATGTTAGTTGAGTTGATGAGTTATGCTACTTCTTTGATCCCTACAGAAGAAGACAAGTGTAAGAGGTTTGAGGATAGGCTCAATATATAGATTAGAATAAGGTTGGCGCTTTCAGACCTGAATAGTTTCACTGATATGATCAGGATTGAGCAACTACTGAGAGAGAGACAAGCTAAGACTAGGCAAGGGTCCAAAGGGAAGAGGCCTAGTGAGATTTAAACGGGTTCTGACAGAAGATTTAGTAAGCGGTAGAATAGAGCTTTTAGATCACCGGCTGGACCAAGGCAGTCAGGATTCAGATAGAGGGGTAGTTTTGTACATTCAGGTAGTGGAAGAGGTATAGTACAGAGTCAAATACCTGCATGTGAGCATTGTGAGAAGAGGCACAGAGGTGAATGTTGGAAATTGATTGCAGTTTGCCTGAAGTACGACTCTTTTGATCACCAGATTAGAGATTGTCCTGCTACTTTGGGAGCTCAGTCTGGTATGAGTGGAGGATCTAGGAGTGTTGCTACGGTCCAGTAGAGCAGAGATAGTGGGTCTGGACAGAAAGCCCGAGGTAGAGGTAGAGTGAGTTCTGGGAGTCCTTCTAGGAGAACTGAGGTGCAGAGCAGCCGACCGAAGTCCCAGGCTCAGTTCTATGCTATTACTAGGCAAGAGACTCAAGACTCACCAGATGTTGTTGCAAGTGCGCTCCTTATTTATGATTATGAGGCATTTGCATTGCTAGATCTAGGATTCACGCATTCATTCATCACACTACATTTGGCATCTAGGTTGCATTATGATAGGGAGATACTACAGTATGGGCTAGAGGTGAGTACACTGATAGGTAGTACTACAGTTATAGGAAAGGTCTGTAAGGGGTGTTTGGTTCGGATTGATCAAGTAGAGTTGGAGGCAGATCTGATTGTATTACAGCTGAGAGAAATAGATGTTATCCTAGGTATGAATTGACTAACTGCTCATAGGGCTATCATGAACTGCTATACTAAGGAGGTAGTACTTGAATCTCCTAGTCAACCGAGGGCAATATTCAGAGGAATTAGTCAAGCAGTGCCAGCTATGATGATATCCTTTGTAAGTGCACTGAGATTGATGCAAGGAGGATGTGAGGCTTATTTGGCTCACGTCATTGATACTAGAGCTGAGCATAAGGTACAGGACATTCTTGTAATTAGGGAGTACCTAGATGTATTTCCCAATGAGCTACCTGGTTTACCACCAGATCAGCAAACGGAGTTCACAATCGATCTAATTCCGGGTGCTGCTCCTATATCTATTCCTCCATATAGGATGACACCTGTAGAACTGAAGGAGTTGAAGGCTCAGCTATAGAAATTAATAGAAAAGGGTTTTATTAGACCCAGTGTATCACCTTGAGGAGCTTCAGTGTTATTTGTGAAGAAGAAAGATGAGACTTTGAGGTTTTACATTAACTATAGGCATCTGAATCGCGTGACAGTGAAGAATAAGTACCCGTTGCCTAGAATTGATGATTTGCTTAATCAGCTACAAGGAGCTCAGGTGTTCACTAAACTGGATTTGAAATCAGGGTACTATCAGTTGAAGATAGCAGAGGCTGATGTACCTAAGAGTGCATTCAGGAGTAGGTATGAGCACTTCGAGTTCTTAGTTATGCCGTTTGGGTTAACTAATACCCTGACAGCATTTATGGCCTTGATGAATAAAGTGTTTCAACCCTACCTAGATCGATTTGTGATTGTATTCATTGATGATATTTTGGTGTATTCGAAAAGTAGAAAAGAACATACTGAGCATCTGAGAGTCATTTTACATATTATGAAGGAAAAGCAGTTGTATGCCAAATTCAGTAAGTGTGAATTTTAGTTGGACCAAGTAGTATTTTTGGGACATATAGTTACTGGACATGGCATACAGATAGATCCAAAGAAGATAGAGGTAGTGATGAATTGGGAAGCTTCGAGAAATGTGTCTGAAATATGAAGTTTCCTAGGATTGACCGGATATTACCAGAGGCTTATCGAGGGGTTTTCTCTGATCCAGCCCCTTTGACAAAACTTTTGAGGAAGAATATAGTGTTTAGATGGAATGAGGAGTATAAAAAAAGCTTTAAGGAGCTGAAGTGTTGGACCCTGTTTTCGAAGTCCAACTCTTGCGGAAAATCATAAGACTTGAGTTATTTCCAATAGAGAACACCTTAATCATTATCGGTTCATCTTCTTGCTCTAATGCCATGAGATTATGAAACTTCAAGTTTGGGCATAGTGGAAGCAAAAAAAAAAATTCTTCGAAGGTATGGCGGGTTCGTCGCGGCGAACATATGGGAGCAATTCCATATGTTCCCTTCGAGTGAAGTTCGTCGCGACGAACTCTTGACTTCGCCTCAGCGAAGCTCCCGAATTATCCCTCCCGCTCCTTTCGAGAAAAATACGCCGCGGCGAGAAAGTTAACTTTCACCGCGACGAACCTACAATGCTATTTTCGCTGCGGCGAAACCTCTGGAAACTCAACCCCTAAACCTAAAATTTCCAATGGTTTCTACATCACTCTTTCCTTGCTTTCAATTTACGTTGGCCCAAATCCACTTCCTTTAATGCATTATCTGTAACATCCCGTTACTGATAGGAAGGTCATTTTGGTAAATTGGGACAGGTTAGGATTTTATTGCATTTACTGATTTGAGCATTCACTGGCCTCTAATTATAGAGGAACGGGTTTCTTGCATATGCATTTATAGGTACATGCATTTATGGTTTTTCGGTATTTAATTGTGAGCATGAATTGACTGGATTGTGATTCGATTGAGAAATTAGGAATAATTGGGTT
>JANKYF010000006.1:22926958-22937486 GCA_029829435.1 Erythroxylum hondense
TACATAGAGATATTGAACCAAAATTTGAAATATTTTTTAAATTAATAAGTAAGGTGATTAAATGCCAAAATTGTTTTGTTTTCTTTTGGGTGACAAAGTTGATACTCTTGTTGGCCTGCTTGAAACGATATACCCAGCATTAGATCACTACTCCCCAATCTTGGAACATTATCCTGGAGTCAGATACATCTCTTTACTCCTTTATAAAATACAGTGATATATAGAAGTTAAATATGCTTGCATCAGTGTGAGATATAGATAGCATCACCTTTTGCTCTGACTTGTTCTAAGAGATTGGGGTGGATTGTGAGGCACAATGCTTACATATTTTTAGGTCATTCTATTTCATTTATCCTTACGCACCAAAAGAATTCCATTAGTCTATGGACTTGGGACATAGTACATCATCTTTTGACAGAGAAATCTCTTCAAAAGATATGAGTTGTGGACAACTTATTGAAGATCCCAAGCTTGTTGAATGTAGAAATATGATAGTAACCAATCAATGTGGTGGGAAAATGCAATTGGGAATAACAGAAAACAGATTAACAGTTAATTTGTTGATTCATTCATTTGTTGATTTCTTGTATAAATAACCAATAGATTGCTTGTAACAAAATATAATAATGGTGAATGAAATGTGAGAAACCCAAAGAATTCACGGTGAATTCTTGGTTTATCCATAAATTTGTGTTAATAGTTTCTAAGTCCCATCATTGGTATCAGAGCTTCCCTAGTCTTTGGCCATGGCGAAAGAAACAAGATTCCATGATCTCAAGAAGCGAGTTGAATCAATGATTAATGAGATCGATCAGAACCAGGAGGCGATGCGTAAACACACCGACACGAAATTTGCTAAACTCACGGAGTTGATTCGAGGTATCAGCTTACAAAACCAAAAATGGGTAACGATGACAGCGGACGCGAAATTCGGTAGTCGTGAATTGCATGTGGGAGGAATCCGACAGAGTTGGGAAAAATATACTCGTTTAGAGTTTCCAAAATTCACCGGTGACGGGTTAAATGGTTAGCTACTGTGCTCTGATTATTTTTTTGAGGTGGCGGATGTTTTACTAGTAGAGAAAGTGAAAATCGTGGCCCCGCATCTCGAAGGGAAAGTGCTTCAATGGCACTAAGGCTTTGTTAGTCTCAAAGGCACCACTGCTTACGATGATTGGAAGGAGTATGTGACTGCTTTGACTGCTCGATTTGGTGATAAGGCTTTTAAAGGATCTACTTGTTGATCTAAGGAATCTCAAACAGGTATCAACTCTTCAAATTTATCGTGATGCTTTTGCTAAGTTATATCCTAAGGCCGGTATAAGAGAAGATCAAGCATTGAGTTTTTTCTTATCTGGGTTAGTAGATGAACTGCAAATGCCAGTTCAAATGTTTGAACCTAAGACTCTAGCTAATGCTTATGCTCTGTCTACACTCCAAGAATTGATTGTTGCTGTAATTCATACAAACCTAAGCCATCCTATTCCAAGCTGACCTTACCTTCTGCCACAAAATTTTCCCACTCTAAGCCTATAACAGTTTCAACACCTATGCTAAAAACATCAAACACTCCTGTTATTGCTCTGAAGGAACCATCTACTACCAAATTTCCTTATAATTCTAATCAAGCCTCTAGAATAACTAATAAGGAGATGGATGAACGTAGGGCAAAAAGGTTATGTTTTTTATGTGAGGAAAATTATACTATGAACCATAATTGTAAGAAGAAACGTTTTTATGTCATGCAATTAATGTCTGATTGTGATGATGAGTTAGAGGATGATTCTATACTAGAAATTGAGGATTGTACCGCAGATGTTCATCTTTCATTGCATGCTATGTAGGGTCTGTCTGGGGCTCAAACTATGCGAATTAGAGGGGAATGCAATCATAAAAGGTTGAGAATTCTTGTAGATATAGGTAGCACTCACAAATTTTTAAGTGCTACAATGGCAGCCAAGCTTAAATATATGCTCACACCAGCTACTGCAGTTCCTGTTGAGGTGGCAAATGGTCAAAGTTTACAGTGTAATAGTAAATGCATGAAATTTAAGTGGCAAATACAAGGTACTTGATTTACTACTGATATGTATATCATTGATTTAGACTCTTATGATGTTATATTGGGGGTCCAATGGCTATCAACATTCGGGAAGATCAGCTTTGAAGATGACCTTTATGATGTTATATTGAGGGTTCAATGTTTCGGACTTTGAAGATGACCTTTATGTTGTGTAATGAAGAAAAAATATTACAAAGAGAAGCTTGGAAATTTAGAGGGAATGAGTTGAATTGTCTTACCTTATATGAGGAAAATTAGAGATTGCAGAGATTGGTGACAGCCCTGTTGGTGAGGAATTGTCTTGCTGCAAACTAGAGAGTGGTGATCGGTGGCCTGAATTGGAATTGTTAGTGGCAAAGTATAGTGATGTTTTTCAGGAGGCAAGTTTCCTGCCACCTAAGCAAGCACATGATCATAAGATACCATTGAAGGAGGGTGCTTCTGCAGTTAATATAAGACTGTATAAGTATGCACCCACGCAGAAGGATGCTATTGAGACCTTAATTGGTGACATGTTGAAAGCTAGAGTGATTCAAGCTAGTACAAGTCCTTATGCAAGTCCCAGTGTATTGGTAAGAAAGAAAGATGCTACATGGAGGCTGTGTATCGATTATAGGGCATTAAACAACCAGACGGTGAAGGATAAATGCCCTATTCCAATTATTGAGGAGCTGCTGGATGAGTTAGGCAATGCTTCTTCTTTTTTTTAAGATTGATCTTAGATCTGGTTATTGGCAAGTGAGAATGTGTGAACCTGATATTCCTAAAACCGCTTTCAAAACCTATGAAGGCCATTACGAATTCTTAGTTATGCCATTTGGCTTCATCAATACCCCAGCCACGCTTCAGAATCTGATGAATACTGTGTTCAAAGCCTTTCTGCGAAGATTTGTTTTGGTTTTCTTTGATGATATCCTCATTTACAGTGAGTCCATAGAGCATCACATGATTCATTTGCAGCAGGTTCTTCAAGTTATGAGGGAAAACAACTTACTTGCTAAACAATCTAAATATGCTTTTGGGTGTAAATATGGGGAATACCTAGGGCATGTTATCTCAAGGTATGGTGTGGCAGCCAATGAAAGTAAGATTATTGTAGTGCAATAGTGGCCTGTACCAAAAACTCTAAAACAATTGAGGAGTTTCCTAGACCTCACAGGATATTACATTCGTTTTGTTCAGAATTATGGGGCCATTGCAAGAACCTTGGTGGATCTATTGAAAGAATCTTTTTTTTGTGCAAGAATGAACACTAAACTACCTTTGTTAAATTGAAGGAGGCAATGGTGACTGCCCTGGTTCTTGCATTGCTTGACTTCACTAAGGATTTTGTCATAGAGGCCGACGCATCTGGCACTGGCATTGGAGCTATCTTAATGCAGAATGACCATCCAATAGCTTTCATCAGCAAGTGTTTGTCTCCTCAGCATCAATTTTTTTAGCTTATGAAAGGGAGCTTTTGCCATTCTTTTCGCAGTAAAGAAGTGGCATCATTATCTGCAGGCCCGAAAGTTCATAATTTTCACTGAACATCAAAGTTTACATTACCTGCTAGAGCAAAGGCTTAGTACTCATACACAGTAAGCATGGATGGCTAAATTGATGCAATTTGATTATGAAATTTGGTACAAGAAGGGAGTTGACAACATGGTTGCAGATGCATTGTCCAGACAACCTGAGGTATCCCTACTTTCTTTGACCTCTTTCATTCTTCCCACTAAATTATTTACTCAGATTCAAGAGACTTGGCAATTTGATTTGCATTTGTCTTCCATTATTCTGGAAAAAGTGCAAAATCCTCATTTTCATTCTAAATTTTCTTACTTGAATTCCCAATTGAGACAAGCTGGTCGACTAGTTGTTCGGCAAAATGTGATTTTTCGAAATAAGCTCTTTGAAACATTTTATGCGTCAGCACTTGGGGGTCATTATGGGGCTATGGCTACGTATAAACGATTGGCTGCTTTAGTGTATTGACCAAAAATGCTGAAAGATATCAGGGAATTTGTTAGGCATTGCTCCATTTGTCAACGATATAAGCCTAAGTTATTGGCTCCTGCTCGGATGTTGCAACCATTGCTACCACCTGTTTCGTTGTTCACTGATTTAACCATGGACTTTATTGAGGCACTTCCAAGTTCCCGAAGCAAAACCATTATTTTTGTTATAATTAACAGATTATCAAAAATTGCCCATTTCATTGCCTTGTCCCACACGTTGACTGCTAAACAAGTTGCTACTGCATTCCTTGATCATGTGTACAAATTGCATGGTATGCCTCAAAACATTACAAATGATCGTGGCTCCACCTTTCTCAGCAGCTTTTGGAGAGAATTTTTCAACTTCAAGGGGTGCAATTGTAGTATTCCATTGCTTATCATCCGCAAACGGATAGTCAATCCGAGGTTGTAAATAGGTGTCTTCGGTGTTATCTTCGATGTGTCACTGATGACTTAGCCCATACTTGGGTTCAATGACTTCCCTTGGCTCAATTCTGGTATAATTTGACATTCCATTCATCCATTCAAATGTCTCCCTTTGAAGCTCTCTTTGGGTTTCCACCGCCCATCCATAGCCCTTATTTTTTGTAAGACTCCAATGTGGCTGCTATTGATATTTACTTGAGAGACATGGAATCTACGATTGCTCTACTTCAACGTCACTTGCAACATACAGCTCAGCGTATGAAGTCTCGGGTAGACAAGCATCAAACAGATCGCAATTTTGAAATTGGTGATTGAGTGTATTTGAAACTTCAGCTATACCGACTTCTGTCAGGCCATAACATCAGAAGTTTGAACTCAAGTTTTATAGGCTATATCAAGTGTTGGATAAAGTGGGTGTCATTGCTTATAAATTGAATTGGCCCCCTTCGGCTCAACTACACAATGTCTTTCATATTTCTTAGTTAAAGCTAGGCTTCCCTCCTATAGGTCCAATTCCAGATCTTCCCTTTATTTCTCATGTCCAGGATGCCATGCCACAAGCTATGTTGGATCGTAGGATCGTGAAACGTGAAAATGCAGTTGCTACGCAATGGTTGGTGCATTGGAAAGGGTTCTCTCTTACCGATGCGTCTTGGGACTTCGTCGATGAGTTACGCACGAGGTTTCCTTCTTTCCTTGAGGACGAGGAAACTTAAGTGGGGAGTATTAATAGTAACTAATTAATGTGGCAAGAAAATGTAGTTGGGAATAACAGATAAGAGATTAGCGGTTAATTCGTTGATTCATTTATTTGTTGATTTCTTGTATAAATAACCAACAGATTGCTTGTAACAAAATATAATAATGGTGAATGAAATATGAGAAACCCAAGAAATTCATGGTGAGTTCTTGGTTTATCCATAAATTTTTGTTAATAGTTTCTAAGTCCTATCAAAATAATAGTCTTTTATGTATGTTTCTAGAGAGTTAAATTTTGAGTGGTGATATCTTTGTAAGAGAATTTCTTTTCTGGGTTCGTTACTTATCAAGGATTTTCCAAGCTTTTATTGCAGATTATTGAAATTTTGAAGCTAGTTATAAGGGAACTGAGTGGAGAATCTATTGAATAATTTTGTACTACTTTGCTAGGTAATATTCAAGATTAACGTCTCATTATGCAGCTAGATTTTATGGTACAGTATGCTAATGGTCTCATTCTCGTTCCTTGAGTTGTTATCTCCCTTAGCATTTTGTTGTAGCTTAGAATTTAAACGGAGAATTTGTTACGGGTGTTTTGGAAGGTGATTTCATGGGCTTATGATTTAGAACGTGAAGCATAAATTTCCACTGCTGATCTGTCCATTGTCTAAATACCTTAATGATTTTCCTTGACTCACCTTAAACTCAATTATTATCATGCCTTGCCTCTTTGTGATCCTTTTTGCAAATACAAAGCCGAAATTACTTGTGATGGAACCACTCCAAAAACTTAATCCTCTAAGATATCTTGACAAAGCTTTCAGAGGCATTCTTAATGCTGTGTACTTAAGTGGATCTTTTCTTTTGCTTTTGTTGATAGATAGTAATACCATCTTTTAAACATCATCATTATTTACACGTCAGGGCAGTGGAACATTTCAACCAACACATGTCTGAACCTGCTGTAAGACAATGAAATTGCAAAATCATGTGGTTAGATAATTTGGGGCCCAACTTTTGATGTATTCTCGTCCTTGAAAACATAGGGGGTGCCACAAAGTTTCCGGTAAGAAAAGAGACGCATTTTTCTTGTCCCTATGAAAGACATTTTTCAAGAAAAATGACGGGACTCCAATGGAGTCAAAAGTGCAGGTAGGATAATTCAAAGAGTTTGCTTTCGTGGTGCAGTCTAGGACCTTGGTTTCGGAGCCCCTATTCCCTTAATTCACCACAAAAATGCAGCAATTAAGCATAGGGATGTTCACTCGCCTAATAGGGAAGCCAATTGCACGGCTCTTTGTATTGGGTAATATTTCCTGTATTTAGTTCATAGCCTGGTCTCTTATGAACTAGGAGTGACGAATGGTTGGACAAACCATTTTGTTGGCAAGAACTTCAGATGGTCGAGCACAAATGCATTCTTGGCAGCTGACAATCAAACGATTGTGCCATCATTAATTCAACCTTAGAAAAGATTATTCAGGTGAACACCAAATGAAGGTCTTTCAGCTCCGGTCATTTTGTATCATGCAAAGAAAATAAGAGCCATTTGTTTTGGATGCTTTTACTAAACTTTGTACGTGTAACATGTTTAGGTAGCTCCTCCCACGTCCAAAAAAGTCTTTTTCTCTGTTTGAATTGATCAAATTGCACAGATGCTTCAAATTCAATTTACTCTGTCAATTGGTCTAATGGCAGCTTTTTCAAGCATTGCGCTCATAGAAGTCCTAAGAAGTGACTGAACCCCTTCATCCGAGCATCACAGGGTATACATTGAAAATATCTTATCCCGTAATTTCACAAGAAAAAATTTGGGGATTGCCATGGTCGGATAAGGATGTTTTATTTCTGACTCATTATTAATAAAGAAGTTTTGTGCCAGTAAAGTTACTGCAACTGCTGGTTCCACCCACAAATGCAAAATTAGATGATAGAATAATCAAACAACAATAAAAGCAGAGATGCATTAGATTGACTTGAGAACAGATGAGTGAGTAGCACACTATAATACCAGGAGCAAATATCTATAAATTCATATTTTATTGTAAAACTTTTTTTGAAAAATTTAATATATTAATAGCCTGCCTTATAAGACTAAAGGGGTATTCAAAGTACAATCTAGACCAAAATAAATCAAGGCCCCAAAATAATGTCCTAAGAAACCAGCGAAGCCTCATCAATTAGGCTTAAGGGATGCAAGGTAAACGTGTATAAACATATTTAATCTATTATCCTTGCCTTATAAAGTAATGCTTCCTTTGCTTCTGTGTGTTTCCTGTCTTTATAGTGCTCCAATTATACAATACCTCCGCTGATTAGAATGAAGTTTATGTCTGCTTTTTGGATCTTTGAAAGAATTATCTCAGCATATTTTCCTTGGTTCTCTCGGCTGCTTTAAAGCACCTGCGGTTCCTCTCATCCCTTATCAAGTACTTACAGAAACCAATATAGGTTATCATTAGGACTTTCAATAGATTGCTTAATCGTCCATCTTCTATAATCCAACTTAGTATTGCTTTGTATTATTGATTGATATTGCATCTTGTGCTTTTTCCCATAAACAATTTGTGTGATCACAATCGAAGAAAAGATGGCTTGATGTTTCCCCTTACGTTTTCTACAAAAAAACTCGTGCTTTGTTTGTTTAGGAAGTTTAGCCTACTCTTGGTAACTAGACCATTTTTAATGGTCAACCATAGTAGAAAGGAAATCTTTGGGATCAAATTTCAAAGTAGCACGATCTAATTCTAAAATTTTACTCAATTGAGCGTAGGCATGTAATTGCTCCGTACATTCTTGTACCAATTAACTCTTTCACCTTTCCTCCTGAGAAACAATCTACATGAGTTACTGGTGAATTTACCTTAAATGTGAGGAGTCCATGTATAGTTGTCTTCAACATTTTCTTGTGAGTTGTTATTTGGCAGTGTTTATAGTAGCACAGGTGGATAGTTGGCCCAACTGTTCCCAGTGATCACTTCCTGGACTCTGGAACTTTCTGGAAATTGATTTAAACAGTGTATTCTAAAGTTAGAGTCACGTATGGGTTCTACCTTTAGCAAATTGTCTAAATAACCTTCCATTTCTAATCCTACGTTTGATAGCATCGGATATGGCAGCTCTCATCTTTATTAGTTGTTACCTAAAGTAAGAGCAATTATTATTTTTATTAGTTCCTATGGGCTCCTACTTCTGATTATATAAAAGTGTACCCACCTTAACCAAAGTGATTCCCTCTCTATGCAAAGCCTTTTTTGCAATTAGGGTTTTATTACTAAGAGTGATTGACTTAATTCCCAATCCTCCTTTCTCAAGTGGTTTACAAATATCATGCCATTTGACCTTAACCATTATTCTTCCTTCTTTTTTCCTCCCTATAGGAAATTTCTTGTACTTTTTTCAATTGAATTTGATAAACCTTTGTAAAACAATATATGGGTTGCCCAATAAACATAGAGTGAGTTTAGCACTGATTTAATAAGAACTAACCTTCCCCTATAAGATAGATCTTTATTGCACCAGTGGTTAAGTCTCTAGTAAATCTTATCTAATAATGGTAAGCTTCCATAACCTCAATCTCTTTGTAGAGATTGGTAACCTAAGGTAGTTAATATAATGGCCTTGCTCTCTGAAAACTAGTGATTCTAGTTAGCCCAACTTTGTTAATCATTGCACTTAAAAACATGATTAATTTGTTGTTGTTGTAGTTTACACTAATCGCACTCTTTTGCTTTTGCTACGGTAGCCAAAGTTTAGATTCAAAGAGATGTTGAACCTTAGTAGTCTAGTTAGAAATTTCACATATAAGACGAAATTGTAGGAGCACAAGGGGTCCCCTACCTTAAACCGTTACCTCCTTTAAAGAGTTTAATTATCTCACCATTTATTAGGATTCTGAATGAGGTTATGGTGATACATTTCAATACCAGTTTCTATATTTTTCTAAAAAGTCAAAATCCTAGAGTAGATTTATGATGAAGTTTCAACTAACGTTATCAAAGGCTTTATTAAAGTCAACTTCTAGAGCACAATTCTTAGCAGCTTTCTTTCTTGCATTGTTCCTGAATAGTTCTTGTGCCTAGCAAAATATTATCCCTAATGTTTTTTAAAACTTCTTATGAGTCTCCAATAAGTTATTCAAAAACTTGTTTGAATCTAATTGCAAGGACTTTTGAAACAAATTTATACACAAAGTTATAATATGAAATAGGCCTGAAATTTGTTACAAGGTTAGGATTTCTAGTTTTAGGAATCAAGTTGATGTAAGTTTTATTTAGCTCTTTTAGTAGTCTGCTACTATCTAAAAATAATATATCTAACAGAGTTCTAGGTTTTTTGGAAGAAGAACCCATTGAATCTATCTAGACTGAGGACTTATTATTTCAAACATTATTTTTTGGTGGGAGGGGACGAGTTTACTAATATGCAAATAATTTCCTTTAGGTCCTCTAAGAGCTCATTATTAACAAAAGAATCTAAGAAGGGGAACAAAAGATATATAAGAGCTTCTTATAATATTTCTAACTCACAAATGAACTTTGTTAAAATTGATGAAATTAACCATATTACAAGATAGTATCTTTTACCTTACAAGTAATGGCATATACATATGATGAATCAATAAATAAGTGAAATTATTTAAGTCAATATGCATGATGCATGTCACTCTTGTAATTTTGTTAATTCTCAATCATTATGACCACATGGTGTGGTGTGTCTCCAAAAAAATGTTAGACGATAAGAATTAAAGAACTAATTTTGAATTAAAAATAAAGAGACTTCTAAAATACTTGGAGTTTTGATAGAATTGATGAAATCACATAATTTTTGTAATAATAAAACATAAATCTTAATTCATATATTATTATAAAGTTTGATCATTTTCTTATCTTTTTTTCCGATTGTTTATAAAATTAGCTCGTCATAACTATTGTAGTCACATAAATATTTGACCTCTAACAATATTTACATAATAAGTTGAGAGAACTTTACAATTATTGTAAAGAGGTTTAGGCAAAAACTGATAGCTCCCTTGAAAACTAATCATATTTATAATACATTTTATACATTTGATTAAACTTTAATTAGAATTAGAATCAATTATAATTAAATACCAATTATTTCCTAAATAAGGTCCAATATCTCATATTGATATTTATTTATTAAATATATCATATTTAATCATAAAGTTTCTTAAATTTTACAATCAAGTTTAATTTGATTACAACATCTTTTTTCTCTTTAACTCGTTCTGTATATTTGACCCATTAGATTTCTAATTATGTTAGTAATGGATATAAATTATAAGTATAAATCATATTCAATATTAGATAAATTAAAC
>JANKYF010000006.1:22937586-22948668 GCA_029829435.1 Erythroxylum hondense
TTATAAATTTTGTTATTATTATTATTATTAAAAATTATTTGTTATTAATTTTTAATTGTTATTATTATTTTGTTAACTTTTTTACTAATACAAATCATTCGTAATAAAATTATCAATGAATTACATTTTTTCAATCATATTATACTGCAGGGGCATTTTTGTCATTGACACTGCTTTTATGTTCTGTCCACTGCAATCAAACGCATTTCTGTCCTCGAGACGGAGACAGTTTTTTGTTCTGTCCACTACAATCAAGCACTTCACTGTCTCAAATTTTTGTTCTGTTCTGTCTCCAAATTTCTGTCACGTTCCGTCTCTGCCCCTTAGAGATAGCAACCAAACGCAGCGTAATAGTTGCTTAAGACCCAATGAATTCTCTAAAGTGTTAGTGAGCTTCCTCTTTTAACTCTTCTTAAAAGGGAAATGTGTTCCCTCATTTGTTTTTTTCAAGATTGAATTTGAATCAATCTTGATTTATCATATGCAACTTGATCCTTTATATGTATAGATCTTCTAGTATTTAGAATTTTAAACTTCAGCTTTATTAGTCCCAGTTTTTTGACATATTGGAATTATTTGCTACCTATTATCTCTTTTTATAAACATATATTAATTGCCTCCATAAAGCCTACTTCCTCTACCTAAAAATTGTTAAATCTAAAAGGACTTTTCCTCTTCCAACTGCAATCTATATCTTGTGTTATTATTAGGGAGTGATCATATATTCTATGGGCCTTGAATATGGCTTTACTTTTAGGAAACTTCTTTAACTAGTCCTTATTTACTAGAGCTTGATCAATCTTTTTTCCTATCATCCAATTGGAATTCTATTTATTGTACCAAGTAAAGAACCTACCTGCCATCATCATGTCCAAGAAATCTATTTTTTAAATGCAATATTTGAAATAATTAGTGAAATAGTGTTGACCCATATTTCCTTCATTGTAGAACACTACTAAAATCACCAAGTATAATCTAGAGGCATTGCATTGTTACATAAATAGATTTCATGTTATACTATAGTGCTCTTCTAAGGAAATTATAGTTGGAACCATGCATAATAGTCACTGATATAGTATACCTATTAACATGCGCATTATTTGTTCAATTGAATCAATTAAGCTGAAGTTTGCTTTGTTCAAGTCATAAGCTACAATGATGTGCCCGGGATGATGATTTTTGGTGTTTTATTGTAAAGGACTAGGAATTGTCTAAGGTGTATATCTTTAAGATGTTCTCTTGCTTGGTTTTGCTTTCCTTTCTAGGACAAAATCTCTAACAAAGTCAAGCTTATTGTACCTTTTGATTTGCTTTTCTTCCACATTTTCCTTTCTCGTTGCTTTGGAATTTATTAAAATCAAGTTTTATTCCATCATTCTTATAAAAGTGTGCCTCAAATTTTCCTTCCCCTATAAACTACTCCTTAAAGATATAATTTTCTTTAATAAGTGTTACTAAATTTTGGTATTTTGATCCCTTAATCTCATAATTTTTTTAGGCTTTAATAAAGCATCTTAATCACCTTTGGTAGTAATTCCTTTTCCTTTATCTATTAGGCTATTTTATGCTTGAATATGTCTTTCCCCTAAATTGTATGTCCTTTTTTTGAGGAATTGTAATGAATTTGGCTATTAAAGGCAAAACAAGAGTTACAAATAAGCTACAAAGAGAAGTATATATTTGTTAGGTAATATAAGTTACATAAAAGAGAAATTAGTAAACAACCTAAGCAGGGCAGGGGTTAAATGTTCCACACTCTAGTCCAATACTCCTGGTTTTGGAAATTGAGTTTATGTAGGTTAATATATCTTTTGATTTGTACAAACAATTTGTTTTGAAACTGCCCTTTAGATGAGCTTATATTCAAAAAAATTTGAAGGTTCCTCTCCTCTCAGGAAGCCTTGACAATGAAAGAAAAAGCTATGCAAAAGCACCACCTGAGAGGATCATCAGAAAGTGCAAACTGACCACGCCAAGCCTTGAAAGAGTTCCAACAATTAGGAATCTTCACCATACAACAGCTGTATAGGATAGCCGTCCAACTAGTATCAACAAACTTACATTGAAAGAATAAATATTCGTGACTTGCCTCAGCCATTTGACATAATATGCACCAATTAGGGATACAGAGAAAGCACTTCAATTTGTCAACTGTAGGTAATTTTTCTTTTAAAGCTTTCCATAATATAAACGCAACTTAAGGATGGCAATGCTTAATCCAAATAACCCTAGTCCTAGAAATTATGGCAAGGTGCTTCTGCATGAAATTCCTACAAGATTTGTTGGTGACAATCCCATTGCTGGCGTGCTTCCAAATAGTTTTTGCCTCCCCTCCAGGCAATTTAGTTTGATGAATTTCAAGTAATATAGAGATGGGGACATCATAAGTAAAGGTTTGTCTATCTCTCAGAGCCTCCTCAACTATGATGTTCTGGTCCAGAACATTTCTAAGATAGTCCATTCCTTGTAGGTTAATTAGAGGGCCATAAGACAACCAGTTGTCAAACTAGAAACTAGTGAGTTTACCATTCCCAATTATAGTGACAAATTCATGCCTTAAGTCGTCTCTTGTGTTTAAGGATATTTCTCCAAAGTCGATGTGGAATTAGCTCTAATTTTAACATTCCATATGCTTCCTGCCTTGATGAATATGTCACGTACCCATTTGCATTAAAGAGATTGCTTATCAATTAATAAACGCTAAAGTCTTTTTGCCATCATAATTGTATTCATCATTTTCAGAGAGACAATCCCAAGACCTCCTTTATTCTTGGGTAAATAAACCTCATTCCATTGCATATGAACCCTCCTTACAACTTCCTCCCGTCCATACCATATAAAGGTGTTGCAAATCCTCTCTACAATTTTAATAATTTTCCTGGGTATAACCATATGAGCAGACCAAAATATGTTGACAGAAATCAATACAAAGGAAATGAGTTGGATCCTACCTACTATAGATAGAGATTTAGAGCTCCATGATGCAATTTTACTCTTTATCCTTCCTACTAACAACGAGAAATCAATAGAAGTAGGATTAGAACTAAAAATTGGGATACTGAAATAGACCATTAGCAATGATAGAAAATTGAAACTAGTGATGGATTAGATAGTGGATTCACACTCCAAGGTAGATTTAGACAAGAAGAAATCACTTTTAGTACAATTCACTTCCAAAATAGAGAGATTGCTAAATATTTTCAAAGCCTTCATTAGTGTAGAGATAGAAGTATGATCTGCCTTAGAAAGCAAAATAAGATCATTTGCAAAGCTCAAGTTTGTAATCCTCATATTCTTGCACTTAAAGTGATATTTAAAAGTTTTAGATTGGTTTACCATAGCTTTAAGAGTCCTGTGAAGACCTCTATAACAAGAGCAAAGAAATATGGAGAAAGGGGTTCACCTTATCAAATTCCCTTGTAGCTTTTAAAGTTTTTACTAGGCTGCCCATTCACCAAGAATTTAAAAGTAAGAGTTATGATACATTCTAAAACCCATTGTACAAATATTGGTGGAAAATCCAAGGCTTGGCATTATAATGAAGGTCTAATCCGCACTATCAAAAGCTTTTTTTTTTAGATCTACCTTAAGAAAGCTATTCCTTCTTCGTCTTCTAAATCCATAGGCCTAAACAAGTTTATGCAGTAACATTATATTGTCCCCCATAATACGACCTGAGATGAATGCCTCTTGAGATAAATCAATGTCAGGCCTTGTTGAAAAATAGAGGGTTAAAACCATCATAACCAGGCAATTTGTGAGGGTTCAATGTCTTCAATGAGGCTTCAATCTCTTTTCAAGAGATAGGTTGAGACAACCATTCAGCATCATGAGTAGTAATATCAAACTACATAAGCTCCCCAAGAAAGATTTAGGAAGAAATGGCCTTAGGAGGGGTTTGTAAAAGTTTTGAAAAGTAGATAAACACACTAAGAAACAGAGAATGTTAAGAGATCAACTCTTGGTTGTTATGCATCAGTGAGACTATTTTGTTGTTGCTTCTCCTAGAGATAACTAGTTTGTGGAAATAAGATGTAATTTTGTCTCCCACTATAAGCAATTCAATCCTCAACTTTTGCTTGAATAATGGGCAATCATATAAAAGTAAAATGGAGAAGTGTTGTATGGCAGTTCTTTCCTGATTCTACAGATAGGTGGATTTGGAGTTAGCTTGGATAGAAGATTGACTACTTTCTAAGACAATTCGTGCAGTATTTAGGAGATGGTGAGTATTGCCAATATTGTTCTTGAATAAGACTTTCATTTCCTGCTTAATGAGAGAAAGCTTCTTAGCGAGGATGAATTGTTTAGAGCCTTGTATAGGCGCACTTAAAGCTTTTAAAATACAGGAATTAAACTCAATAACCTTAGCTAGGAAGCTGCTAAATCTAAATGGGAAATAAACTATCTCAGCCTCCAAACGAGTTATTATAGCTGAATGATCTGAAAGGCTTTGGTTGGTGAAAATAGTGTAGCTACTGGGGAACTTAGTAAACCACATTTGATTTTCCATGCATCTATCAAGTTTCCTCCGAATAAGATTATCTCCTGCTTGCTTATTACATCAAGTGTAAAAGCTACCACTGCTAGAGATATTTGAAACTTGAATATCAAACAAACATTACAGCATTTCATTACAAGGGTTGCCCACTGATCTGACCCTTTGTGCTTCCTCAGGATCAATGAAAGTGTTAAAGTCACCAAAAATAATTCAAGGTTGAGAGATGGTAGCTGCTAATCATTTAAGTTGTACATAAAGTGCAAATCTCTTATAGGAATTATTATGTGCATAAACAAAAGAAGTGAAGAATGACATAACTTCAAGGTGAATCAATTGATCTAAGACAAAATAGATTATGGTGGTGACCATCATTGTGTTGTAGACAATCTATATTAGGCCTTTTGGATGGTGAGTGTAATTGGAAATCAATTTCTAATGTGTAGGCAAAAATTAGAGGATGTTGCAATTTGGGAGTTTGGTATGGGTCTCCAAAAACCTAGCTATAAAAGCTTTATTCCTTAATACCATATACCTCATCAAAAGTTTCTTGTGAGGGGCATTAGCCCCTCTAATATTCAAAGCTACTATATTCATGGTTTAGGCTCCCCAGTTGGGGCCTTTTTCTTTTTAATTGATCTCCTTTTAACAACTGGTTCAAAACCTTCCTCCTGTCTTGAATACTGTACTTGGAGAAGCTTAAGTGCAACTATCTAGTTCACTATCAAAAAATACATTGCAGTTAGATGAATTATCATGTATTTTTTCTATCCTTATTTGATAGGCTATTAGTTACAGCTAACAAAGAGTGAGTTTGAGTAAGAGCTTATGGATTTAACTGTATTTCAGCTTATGTATTGAGACTATTATTTCCACCTATCCAAGTTTTTATTTATGCAGGAGTAGGTGAAGTTAGTGGTGTAGCCGCCTTAGTATTGAGACCCAAAAATTCTTCATAACCACTAGTGTTAAACACTCTTCCTGTAGGTTTCCATAGCTTCCTTATATTAAGTTCTAACTTCCAAGCATAAGACACAGTGAGTTGGTCTTCAAAAGGCTCCAAGCCTTCATCCAATTAGATGATAGGGATACTCTCAAGGAGATCAGGCATAGAGGTAACCAAGACACAGATTCTACCAAATTAGACTCTCCTTACTTGAGCGGTGGCTTAGTCCATGCACATTGGTTGCTAATAATACAAGCGATGTAGCTAAGTCCAACAGTGGTCCAGTATTCAAGTGGAACACCATAGATGCTTATCTATATAGGAATATTGTCCTACTTGATGTCCCTCAACTTCATTCCTGGACGCCAAGTTTGTAATAGAAGAGACTTACTATGAACATTTCAAGGGCTAGATTGGAGTACCTTCTTCTCATCCTCTGAGTTGGAGAATTTGAAAAGAAAGACCTCATCGATATTAATAAGCACCTTCTACAAGCTATAGTTTTTCCAGTTGCTCAAAGCCCAATGTTTCATTACAGCATATGCCACCCTCTTTTTAATGAAGAATCTAACTAGTGTTGAGTTCCATTTGAAAGCACTAACTTTAAGCACCTCCAAAGGAGGTGAGACGATCATGTTGTCTATTGAGATTGAAGGTGGAAAGTAGCTGAGTTTCACTTTAGGGGTGTCCTTGCCTACAACCTAGACCCAAGGTTTTCTAATGTTAGGCATGGTGTTGGGATATGGAAGGACAGTAGAGGTAGGAGGGGGTGGAACAGAGGGGATAGAAGGGGGTAAGGGTACAGTGGAATTTGAAGGTAATGAACGGAAAGATTTTGTATCCATGGAATCAAGTTAATGTCTGATGGGTAAAAGAAAAAAGTGGGGGAGTAGAGAGGCTAAGAGAGGAGAAACCAAGCAGCTGGTCAGAATATTGAACCAAAGAATAGTAATAGAGTGGTGTAGAAGGTAATACGTAGATATCTAAGTAAAAGAGATTGGAATGAAGCCAAATAAGAGAGAAATGGAGTAAGGTGAAGGTGAAGAGGATGGGTAAGGAAAGATGCAGTGAAAATAGCAAACATAAATTCACAGAGATATGTTCTTTGAAGTCCTCTTTTATGAATGTCCTTCTTAAAGACTTCCATATTTTCCCTTATTTTTTCGGCGATGGCCTTTAGCTATAGGATACATAAATTAAATCTTCATCTATCTCACCATCTTCACCAAGTTTCATTATTAGGATTGTCTCTGGGAGCAGCTTATTAAGTTCCACACTAATACAAATTCTTGCATAGCCTATTCTTTTCCTACCTATTCTTTTCCTCTATGCGATATCTTCCCCTTTAGTCTCCAAAACTTGAAAAAACAAAGGCATATTATAAATATTCTACAGTCCAGTTTCTACAATACTTCTAGATTCACTTTGAATTTGAAATTTGAACAATATGTGATTATCTTCTAAAATCATTACCTCTTATGGGCCTTTTCCTCTCCATATTCTAAATGCTCAGCTTTGAATCTACTAAAAAAAGGCTTATGATCTATAAAGAATCTGACAACTATTATGTTCTAGGCCTTTGCTTCTTTTCTTAGAGTATCTATATCAGTTGATAAAGTAGTTTTGCCCCTAAAAGTGTGGGGGGTATTTGAGGGTATTTTCGGCATCTTCCTCTACTATACTTTTCTAGTTCATGGCCATAGGTTTTAGATGAGCTGGTTTACCCTAAACTGATGTCCTTGTGGAGCTTGCATTATTCTTTGAAAGAGGTAAGGGTGGAAAGGTCATCTCATCAGGCTTCTCTAGATTTGTATCATGTTTTTCCATGATGGACTAGGAGTACAACTTTGATATGAGAAGATTTGAAAAACCAGTTACTAAAAAAGGAATCAACTAAAGGTGGGATTAGAAAGGAGATGGTTGATGATAGAAATGCCCTTTGGATGAGCATATTTGTGGGAATATTTGACTATTTTTAAAAAGATGAGTGTTAATAAGGGGGAGGGGATTAGTTAAAAACAAGAACATAATTGCACAAATATTTGACCTTTAACAATATTCACACGAACAAATTAAGAGACTCTACAAGTGGTATGGAGAGAGGTAAGTAAGAAGTTTTAGTTCCTTTAGAACCTATGCTTATTTAGAATAGATTTTGAACCTTTTAGTAATTTAATGTAATTATAATCATAATTTAAAGTAAAGTTTAATTAAAATTATAGTTAATTCTAATTCAATATCAGTTAAATCTATATAAGATTCAATATCTAATATTATTGCTTATTTATCAAATATCATATATTTAACTTTATAGCCTTGAAATTTATAATCAAGTATAAACTAATTAAATTACCTTTTTCTTTTTTCACCCGTTCTTTATGTATAACCCATTAAGTTCCTAAATATATTGGCGATGATCAAAAATTATAAATCTAAACCATATTTACGATTAGATAAATAAACTTATCTAATTTATAAATAATTTATTAATTAAATAAGTTATATCCATAAATCAAAATTGACATCTAACAACCTATCATGACTATCCAAATATTAGGAATGTTAAAGTGGTTTGTGATTAATATTATCGTACATGATTTTTCATATAATTTAATCCTTTTATATTCAATATTTTGATTAGACATAGAGCATAAAATTAATGTCTAATCATATTAGTTCTCCACCATTTGTAACTAGTTTTTTAAATATTATTTGAAAACTATTTTTAAAGAGTCATTCCACCTTAATTAAGGATTTCTTAAATGGAACATCTTACTTAATTATTTTAGGGTGATAAGTTTTATATTGACCACCCAACTACCTTTATATAATTATTAAATAACTAGCAAATGAGCTACTCTAAAATAGGATAAGTAGTATTAAAATATGAAATACGCGCAAGTAAAATTTTGACTTTAGACTTGGTAAACAAGTCTGAACCCAACCCAGCTAGGCTCGGTTTGATTGGGCTTTAGGCATGGTTCAAGCTTTTTTTATTTTTAGTCTTTGGATAAGGCTTTGGCTCTGGTTACTCGACACGACTTAGCCTGAAACTAAATAAAAAATAAAAATAACATCATTTTTAATTTTATTTTTAAAAATTAAATAACCGAGTCTAGTAAAGTAGAGTCCAATCAGGCTCTTGGCTATCCAAGTTCAAACGAGTTAGGGCTCTGGTCGTGAATCCTAAGCCTAATCAGGCTGGGCTCAAGCTAAAATTTTCAACTAGGGCTCAGGTCTAGACAAGATCTGCTCTAGGCAGGCCTGACTCGACTCAACTTATTACCATCCCTAGTTGACTTACAAAATTATCAAATGAGAATTTTTATAGATATATAAGTAATGTTCTAAAGAAAATTCTTATGTCGAGTCTATTTAATAAACTTATTCTCTAATAAGAATACACATGTTTATTTAAGTATCTTCATACTTTAGTCTATAAGATCAACTGCTTCTTTTGTAAAAAATAACTATAATATGTATCTGTCTTTTTGTTTTATTAATTCCTAGTCTTAATGGAGCAACATCTAGAAATAATTTAAGGATAATACATAAATATAATATCAATCTTACAATTAGGATCTCATCATAATTTCATTTGTAATGTGCATTTATCCCATAAACTATATCTTATACGTATGCTAATTAAACAAAAGGGCATAAGATAAAGAATGCCTTTAATTAATTATATCATAAAATTTATAGCCAACTAAATAAACCAACAATCTATCACTTACATTAATCTAATCATTTAAGTATCTTATATCATACCACCGCATGATGATCACACTACTGTTGGGACAACATTCTAGTGAGAGAATTCTATAAGATTCTCTTTAGTAAGTACTTGCTTAAACTTTATAAGTTTCTTCCCAATTATCATCATAATCAAAATGAATTGCCAAAATATACATTTGGATCCTTGATAAAACTTTATCTCTTTTTGCATGCCAAATGACTAATGTTCTATAGTATATTACTTTTAAAATAATGTAAAAAAAAACCAAGTTCTTTAAAAATAACTTATTGATCAAAATAATGATTTATACTAAATGAAATTTGTATTATGGTCTAACTACCAATTGATATTACATTAAACCTTTTCAACTCAAAATAATATTATTCTAAGTAAAATATACTTTAGCTAGGACTTGCTTTTTTTATTAAACTAAAATTAAAATCAATGTAACCTTTGAAATCAAATATCAACTTATACATAGAATAGTGGATATCTTTAATACGTTATAATTTGTTAGATTTTTCAAATTCTAAACACCTTTAACACATTATCTTTGTAATTGAATTAAAATATGTAAGAAACTTTTATATCTATCTTCAAAATTTAAGTCCCTTTTCATATCACATGTAGAGTTGTTATTAGACTACAACATCTTCAACAATTGAATATATGAAATATCGTTTCAAATAAACAATATGGAATTTATATACTTCTACTAAAAAAGTATAATTATACTCTCACTAACCTTTTTATAAATATGACAAAGCCAAATTCATATATAGAAAGAGTTCTTTGAATTCATCATAAACTTGAATCTTTTGGCATATTGTTTTTTAATGTAAATCAAATGTATCAACAATGACACTAGTTCCATTTGGATGTGTCTTACTCTTTCTAATCTTAAAAACCATTCTCTTTTAAGTATTAATTGAAACAAATATTTTATTAATAGGGTTTGTAAGATTATAACCAACCCTTTTAGATATCTTATAACTTTCGATTAGACAATTTAGTTATGATCTTATTAGAAAATATATGCTTTAACAAAGCACCATATCCATAGTAATTAAGTTTGAATCCTTAAAAGTATTATCATTTAATGTTTAATATGGGATTTTACTAATCTTTAATAAGAACTTTTGAAGTCAAGTTATTCTATTAGGCATAACTATAGAATAAATAAATATTGCATTATAAAATTTTTATATTATATATTCCTCCTTATATAAAACCATACTATTATAGATTTTAATTGTGGAATATTTACTAAAGAATCTCATTCTTATAGAAAACTAAGAAAAATTAAAACTCATCATGAAAAACGACCTGGAACCAAAAAACCGATACACCAATAACTAAGGAATGGGAGTGGAGTCAAGGTTACAAAGTTTCCATCATCAATCACTACGAGTAGGGGCTTATCGCTTTGATCTTTCTCTTCCTGTAGCTGATGCCAAGCGCTCTCAAGAGCTCTTCTAGAGTCATATGAATGTGGGACTCCTTTTTTGTCTTCTATCGACGCAGATCCTTAGATTAGCATTAGTCCTAGTATCCACATAAGACTCGTCATCGTCAAAACAAAAACAATTTTGATTGGTCTTAAGGATGGTTCAAGTGAGGGGACAAGAGTTGTCATAATGCAGAACCATGAACAAAAATCATACCAAAAAATGTTAAGTCAACTCGTTGAGAAAATATCGATCTCATCGAAGTTCTTCATCATTCTGAATGAGTAATTGCTACTTAGATTTAAATACTTTAAACTTTTTAAAATTTTATATCAACATTATTTTAATATGTGTGATTCTATCATATAAAGTCATTAGTGAATATAATGAAATACATTGATTTGTCCTTTTATGAATTATTATTCAATGCGCCCCCCCCTCTCTCTACACA
>JANKYF010000006.1:23014729-23028900 GCA_029829435.1 Erythroxylum hondense
TTTTTAGCATTGTTATTGGATATGGCTTGAATTGCCATAAATGTATTCCAAGCTTTTACTTCAGGATGTATGAGAAGTACGGAATTATGTATTATTGGGTATAATCTATATAATGTATATGAATTATGAATTTATGTATGGAACCAAGTTATAAATTTGTATCTGATTTTGAGATATAAATGGTGATTGTATATGGATATGATGGGTTTGTTTGAATTATGAAATTGTATTTTGAATTGAGAAATGAATGTGAATTGGATATGGATAATGTGATTAAGGATTGAGACTTTGCTTGTATAAGAAGTTTGTTACGCATTGAGAAATTGATTGAGGATAATTTCCAAGAAAAGGGAAATTATATGGATTTGCATGAATTTGAATAAAGATGGTTATAAGAAAAAGAAAAAAAATTTTACACCGGTTTTGATCCGTTTCGGATAGGTTTAGTCCAAGGTTTCCAACGCGATAGTTTTCTATGTTCACGCTTCGGATGTCGGATCCGCTTCCATATGTTTCTGCTTTTGTTTTGTGTTTCGTTTTGTATCCGCTCATGTTCGCTCCCGTTTTCCGGTTGGAGTCCGGTCTCGAGATCGGGTCCTAACAGGAATGAAGACACATGTGAGGGAGTTTGTTCGTTCTTGTGATATCTATCAACGTCACAAGATCGAGAATCTTTTATCGGCGGGGCTCCTTCAACCGTTACCTATTCCTACACAGATATGGTCTGATTACTCCTTGGATTTTGTAGAAGGATTGCCAATGTCTAAAGGGAAGAATGTTTTACTAGTAGTGGTGGACCGTGTTTCTAAATTTTCCCATTTCTTGCCAATTTCTCACCCATACATAGTTCTAAGTGTGGCCAAAATATTTTTTGATAATATTTTTAAGTTACATGGGTTGCCGGAAACTACAGTTAGTAATCGTGATGTAATATTTACAAGTTCATTTTAAACTGAATTATTTCGTTTGAGTGACACTAAGTTAGCGTTCAGTTTAGCCTACCATCTACAAACAAACGGGCAATCAGAGGTTGTAAATAGGGCGATGGAAATGTATCTTCGTGAGCATCCTACCAAATGGATGAATTGGTTATCATGGGCCGAATACTGCTACAATACCAACTACTATACATGTCTACAAACTATCCCTTTTGATGTGGTTTATGGCATAGCACCACCTCGTTTAATTTCATATACCCCAGGTAGTTCAATGATTGATGCAGTAGACCAAGCTCTCCGAACCAAAGATGAGGTTTTAGATTCTATTCGACGGCCGTTACTGAGGGCAAAACAAAAAATGAGGGTTGTTTATGATAAGTGACATTGTTCCCTTGAATTTCAAGTAGTTGGCAAGGTAGTTCTCCGTTTGCAACCATATTGGCAATTATCTTTAGCAAATTGGCGCCATCAAAAACTTTTAGCCAAATTTTATGATCCTTTTACTGTAACTCAACGTATTGGGGCCATGGCATATAAATTGGAATTGCCAGCTAGATCTCGTTTACACCATGTGTTTTGTGTCCAATTTAAAGGCATATAAGGAAGGTCCAACTTTAGGTATAACTTTCCTTCCCCTCATTGAACCTAAAGCTGTTGTTCCTCAACCTATAGCAATTTTGGAGCGTCGAATCCGAGCTAGGAAATTGGAGGTGTTAGTGCATTGGCGACATTCATCACCAGCATATGCTTCTTAGGAGTCTTAGGAGTCAACTACTGTCCTATAACAGAAGTTCCCAAATTTTGCACTTGAGGACAATCGCAATGTTGAAGGAGGGAGTAATGTTAAAGTCTCTTAAGGTGTTATAAGAGATACACTCATGGTCAGAAGAAAGGATGAGCAAATTTTCCCCAAACAATTGTTGAGTACTACTCAAGAGATTACAGAATCTCTCTTAAGTCTGTAAAAAATAGGTAGAAAGAAGGGAAACTCGTCTTCTATTTTTCACAAACATGATCCTTTGTTCCAAAGACCCTTAACTAGATCCCAAACCAGGGCCTGTAACAAGAAGTCTTTGGAAATTTTGAGAAGCAAAGAAAATTCTTAATGTCACGAGGGTGCTGCATATTAACTTCCATCCATCCTATCTAATTCTCGTAAGAGAATTCCTGTGGCATGTTACATAGGCCTCGTATTATGCTGCTGGCCACATCTAGCAGTTGTAAGTACTCGTCTGCACCATCAACAAGGCGCTGCAATTCCGCAATAGTACAAAATGTAAGTTTTGGGATATATAGATGTCAGAGACTATCTTCGGATGATAGATCTTCATCATCAGAAGAGGGAAAAAAAAACAAAGGAAGAAACAAAAATAGGAATGGAATGTTTTTGGACTGATCCGTTACGTATCAAGGTAGAAGTGACATTGCAAGTACCAAGAGGCTTCTTCCAAGCATTGTAAGAAGAGACAAAAACTAGAAAAAAATTATATTGAGGTTGATTTTTGATAGAAAAATGTTTTATAGTATATTGCCATTCATGTTAAGACAACTTATCCAGCTTTTATTTTGAAGATGCCAAGCAACAGATTTGAGCTTCAGATGAATTACCTTATCAGCTTCAGCAAAAGTCTTGCATATTCTAGCTTTCTGTTCATCCGAAATATCATCTGCCTCAACTACCAACTCAAACAACTGCAAGACACAACTAAGAAACATGTTCCATAAAAATGCAAAGATTTGGACTAAGGTTTAGATAATAGAAGGTCACCTGATTTAGCATCTGAGAAACTGGGTACCCTTCATAAATCACATTATTGACTTCCTTGTTTGCCAAATCAAAGTCGCCACTTTTGCATGCAGCATAAAGTGCCCCAACAACTTCCTGTGGAATAACCTGGTAAAACAAAAGCATTCAGTAAAAGAGGAATTTCACCAAAAGAAAAGGCAGAATTGGAACAGTATCAGGCCTGTTAATTTAATGGCATGTATATTGTTTGCGCCAATCTTCTGTCCGAAAATGCTTAGTACAACAAAAAGCATGATGTTGATATAGCATGGTGATATAACATGGTGCTTATAACCACTTTTCAACTAACAAGCATCTCAGATTCTAGCAGACAGCATCTGCACTTGCAAAAACATTCATATTTCCAAGCACAACAGGATACTAACTAACTTACGCCGGAAACATTGATCAAGTCCTTGGATGAAATCGATGATCCAAATAAGCGGGCAGCTCCCTGGAAATTCAATAGTAAAATACTTGATGGTAAGAAACTCAGTAGACTGATAACCATTATATATATGATCAAACATTTAGAAAAGGAAAAGAAGAAAAGAAAAACTAAGGCCAAAACCAGGAATTTCAAATTGGATGAATTGATCACACTGTCACATTAATATGGCACAAGTGAATCAATAAGGTAAAGATGGTGAAGAATCTGAAACCAACAGGAAACATGATCCTGGACAAGAATTCTGAAGATCTCACTAATGACAACAGGTAAGCATGAGTTTGATTTCCAAAAGAAAAGCTCAATCGCCAGACGCCCTACTAGGTCCTATTTTATTTGAAATTTGATACTGGCCAGCCTCCAATCTGATGTTAACAAACTTGTTACCCATTGGACACAAGCAATATACGTTGGAAGAAAAAGAACTGAGGAATCTTCAATACAACAGAAAATGCCAATCAAGATTTGCAGAAATTTTCATTTCATAAAACACCAAAGAATCCTTCTTTAAGCTATCAGCATGTTTCTTTTAGGAATTTCAAACAATAATTAAACCTGATTTAAAAAACTTGAACTTTTTATTAAATTAGTGAATTGACTGCAAAAATTAGGTGTTGTGGACATTACCATCACCTGTTAAAGAAAAAGGTATAACATATCCAAGCAGCAGCATCTAAAGAAAGAATAATTTGTTACTTGATACAAAAATAAACTATCTCTTACCTGTAAGTACGTGATAGCCCGGCGAAGATCACCTTGTGAGACAGAACTTAAGGTTGATAGAGCCTACAAAGATACATTATGTGTTTTGTACAAGTCAAAACACCAATAAACATGGTATCTGTAGCAAGACCACCTGTAAACATTAGACAAGTATACCTCTTCATCCAAAGTAAGGCCTTCTTCATCACAAATATGCAATATGCGACTGCTCATGATTTCCTCTGAAAGTGACTTAAATCTGAACTTTGCACATCTTGATGCAAGTGGCTCTATGATCCTATTGATGAAAAGAATCACTTTCACAAAGTTAAAGATCTGCAACATCAACCGAATTGATCGTTCTTTCCATACTACACCCTTCTGAAAAAAACAAATGGCAATCTCAACAAGGCATGACAACATATCAGAGTAGAGAATACGAACCTGCTGATGTAATTGCATATGAAAAAGAATCTTGTGACTTTTGAATAGGTTTCCATTGTTCGCCTCAGGGCATTCTGTTATGAAGCAATAAGCAGTGTGATTTCTATAAATTTTGATGAAAAACTGTTGATATTCAAGGGAAAGTTATTTTAAAAATTAATTCTAGAGATAAACATGCCTGTGCATCTTCAGTCATTGAATCTGCTTCGTCTAATATAATGATCTTGAATGGTGGACAAGGGTAACTCCTAAAATATTGAAAAGAAAGCCATCAAATAGAAAGAGCAAAATAGAATCTTAGCCAGCCATAACAATTCTTTCTATAACAATACCCCTGATGCTGACCAGAGCCCACAGCCACAGCAGCAAAATTCTTTATTTTAGTTCTAACAACATTAATCCCACGATCGTCACTTGCATTGAGCTCCAGAACCCTTGACTTGTAAAGTTCAGGTCTGCAAAAGATTGTTGTTGGGTTGTTCATGCTCCAAAAACAAAAAGCAAACTTGCAAACAGAAAGAAAACCCCAATTGAAGTTAACTGGAAGTCAGAATAAAGTACCCCAAAAGTTAAAAATCCACAAGAGATTTGTAACACTTCGTGCCCCAAGCAATTATTTAATCAATCAGCCCTAGAAATGAAGAATATGGTGAGACAAGTGTGTTGCAAGTTACCCGAAAAGCTGGTGGGCAATGGCAAGAGCAGTGGTAGTTTTGCCGATACCAGGAGGGCCATAGAAGAGCATGTGTGGACACTATAACAACAATAAAGGAACATAAATATCAAATTTATCTAAGAGCTAACAAAATGAAGCAGTTTAACCAGGTTTTGAAAAATCAAGCAAATTAAAATCATAGGGGAAAAAGAATCGGACAAACATACATTAGCGGTCTCGAGAGTGTTGGTGAGTACCCTAACAACCTCGTGCTGGTGAGCCACATCTTTGACTTTCTTGGGTCGACTGTCAAAAGAAGAAAGGAAACTAAAATAAAAGAGAACATTCCAAGACAAGATAGAGATGTGGAAAGGGAAGGAAATTGCGTACTATTTCTCAACCCAGGGCTGAGAGCTCTGCAATATTGGCGCCATATTCAGCGTTTGGTGTGGGTCTCCGGAAGCTTTTATATATACTGTACGTGGAATTATTTTTAGATTTATGTTTTTCAGTTTCACGTCTTCAAGTTACTTTCTGGTTGGGGGTGGTGATGGGCCTTTTACTCTATAAATCTGTTCACGTTTGGATTCCAACTCTCCAGTCTCCAATTGTTTACGCTAAAATAAAATAAGACAAAAGAGTATTTTAGCTCTCAACATTTACAATAAAGTCTGATTTGATTTTTAATATTTTAGCATGATCAAAATGACTCTTAACATTTGCAAAAATGTTCAGAATGAACACTAACATTTGGTTAACATTCAAAACAACTCCTGGTTGGATCGAATGAGTAACGGAGTTGGACCTTAGTAAGTTAAATACTAACATGTTTTTTTATGTAGCTACTTTTTGAAAAAAAATTGCTATAATGGATCCCTCAAATAATTGACGTGAAATTTTTAAAAAATAGAGATGAGTCCTACTATATGAAAACGGTGATGTTTGGAGGGTAACTACTTTAAATTCATGTGGGTCCTAATTCCACTAAAACGGTACCATTTAGTGTTTAGATGTAATGTGTAGCGAACTCAACATTTCAATAAGATACGACATATTGAGCATACAACAAACGAAGAAGGCGCAACGTTTTAAAGAAATAGACCCACCGTTTTGAAGCAGGAGATGCAATGTTTTGAAGAACCAACAAACACAACATTCTTCTTTCATTCTTCCTCTCTAAATCCTTAATTTTGTTAAATCTCCAATCTTTAGCGTTTTTCCTCTTCTTCTTCAGCAAACAACAATCTCTAATTCATACATCAACTATTGTTCATATAATGTTGTTCTTGTATTGCCACCACAACCTCCACGTCTGCCATTAAAATCACATCCTCCACCTCCTCCTAAGAACTGAGGATCAACGCTATCGTCGCGGTGATTCAAAGGTAACATTTTTTATATTTTCATCATTTGTTTCATTTTTTCTATTTATGTGCAGCTTTGAAGTAGTGTAAAGCCACAATTGTTCATACCCTCATTTGCCGTATCTTCAATTTCACTTTGAATGTGTATTTTTTCGGTGTTGCATCTGTCGATGAAGTAGTGATAGATTGATTACACTTTTGCAAATGATCATGTGCCTTACATTAACACTATACGAATACCATTTTTTAAAATGATTACGTGCCTTACATTAACACTATATTCTATTTTATATGCGTATATGGTATATATTTCTCCAAAAAATGCTTGGAGTTAATACAACTTCATTCACTAGTCTACATTTTTCTCTTTATTAATAAAACTTCTGAAAATTTTCGACTTAGTACAGCAGGAAATTTTCTTGTATGATAAACAAGTAGTGAGTTGAAAGAACAATTTTAGAGGATGTACATATAAGCTAAATCAAATGCCATTGTTTCTTTTGTTGGTAAAATTTTAGCCTTGAGCCTGTTAGACATGCCATTTCAATTATATCACATGATAATGCTGACTCAATCTCTATGACAAAGTTGACTTGACAGATTAAATGGCATATATTTCATGCATTTTAAATCCATATCTAAAGACAAGATCATGTTTGAAATTCATTCTTTGATTGTACTTAAGGTTCTCTCAGTCAATTCTCAGTCAATTTTGCCTAACATTTCACCGCTTTATTGTGCTTGCCAATCATAAGCTCCCTTCCTCCTAATTTCTTATTACTCCAATATGATGATACTTTTACTGTTTATAGTTGGAGAAAATCTCCTCTTGAATTTTCTATTTAGATCAAAGTAAAGAACGTCATAAATGAGATGGGAAGAATGAAACGTAACTAAATCGTGAAGTTGTACCCTTGTTTCTTTCTTGGGTGGCATGCATATGATCTAATTGGCTCTTTTGGATTCCAGTTTGACAAAAGATCTGTTGCATTGTTAGCATAGTATAATTTTTATAATTGATTATGTTCTACTCTTGATTCGGAATTTTAATAATTGTGTAGTCATAGAATTCACCTTTCAAGTTACTTTTTGGTTGGAATGATGATGATCTTTTACTCTACAAATCTGTTCATGTTTTAGATTCTAACTCTCCAGTCTTTGATTGTTTATGATAAAATAAAATAAGATAAAAGAGTATTTTAGCCCTCAAAGTTTATACAGAAGTCTAATTTAGCCCCTAATATTTCAATGCATTCAAAATAACTCTTAACGTTTGCAAAATGTTCAAAACCCTAACGTTATGCTAACATTCAAAACAACCCCTAACTGGATGGAATCAGTGACAAAGATGGACCTCAGTCAGCTAAATACTAATGTGTTTTTTTATGTAACATTTTAAAAAAAAAAATTGTTATAGTGGGACCCTTAAATAACTGACGTGGAATTTTTAAAAAATAGATGCGAGTCCCACTATATTAAAACGTTGACGTTTTAAAAGATGTCTGGGTTTAAATGGAAGGAGGTCTTACTTCCATTAAAACGGTGTCATTTGTCGTTTGGATGCATCTTGTGGTGAACTCAGCATTTCAATAAGATACACTATATTGAACATACAGCAAATGAAGAAGACATAGCATTTGTAAGTAGGAGACAGTTTTTTGAAGAACTAGCAAACACAATGTTCTTTTTTCTGTTCCTCCTCCCTCGATCCTTAATCCAGTTAAATCTTTAATCCATAGCATTCTTCATCTTCTTCTTTAGCAAACAACAATCCCTAATTCAAACATCAATTGTTGTTCATGTATCACTATTCTTATATCGCCACCACAACCTCCACATCCACCGTTAATATCACATCATCCACCACCTACTAAGAATTGATGATCAACGCCACAGTCGCGGTGAATTAAAGGTAACATTTACTGCATCTTTATCATTTTTTTCATTTTTTTGTTTGAGAGCAGCTTTGAAGTAGTGTAATGCCACAATTCTTCATGCCCTCATTTGTTGTATCTTCAATTTCACTTTAAATGTGAATATATTTTGTTGTTGCGTCTATTAATGAAGTAGTGTTAGATTGATTACACTTTTGAAATGATCGTGTGCCTTGCATTAGCACTATACTGATGGTGTGGATACCGCTTTTTAAAATTATTATGTGCCTTGCATTAACTCTATATTGTATGTTGTATGCGTATGTGGTATATATTTCTCCAGAAATTCTTGTAGTTAATACGACTTCATCAAAGGTGTTCATTGGTCTACATTTTTGCCCTTATTAATGAAAGTTCTATAAATTTTTAACTTAGTACAACATGAAATTTTCCTGTATGCTAAACAAGTAGTGAGTTGAAAGAAAAATTTAGGGGATGTAAATAAAAGCTAAATCAAGTGCCATTGTTTCTTTTGGTGGTAAAATTTTAGCCTTGAGCCTATTAGACATGCCATAACGATTATATCACAGGATAATGCTGACTCAATCTATATGACAAAGTTTCTTTGATATATTAAATGACATATATTTCATGCATTTTAAATCTATATCTATAGATAAGATCATGTTTAAAATGCATTCTTTGTTTGTACTTAAGGTTCTCTAAGTCAATTATGCCTAGCATTTCACTTCTTTAATATGCTTGCCAATCATGGGCTCCCTTCCTTCTAATTTTTTATTACTCCAATGTGATGATACTTTTACTGTTTATAGCTGGAGAAAATCTCCTTTTGAATTTTCTATTTAAATCAAATTAACAAATGTCATAGATGAGATGGGAAGAATGAAACGTAATTAAATCGTGAAGTTGTATCCTTGTTTCTTTCTTGGGTGGTATGCACATGCTCTAATTGGCTCTTTTGGATTCCAGTTTGACAAATAAATTGTTGCACAGTTATTGTAGACTATTATTTTTATAATTAATTTTGTTCTACCCTTAACTCGGAATTTTAATGATTATGTAGTCATAGCATTAGGTTGCTTTTGAAATGTAGTTTGGAATTCACCCTCCAATGATGTGTACCATTTATTATCTGAGTTATGTCTCTCCAAAACATGTTGCTGAATTGGGAAGGTTAAATAAGGAGTCCTGTGGATGGGTGAATGGTTTAATAGCTCCTTTTTTGTCTTCTAAGTTCATATTTCAAGATTAGTTGATTAATTATGAGAACCAAGAGTGCTAATATAATTTTACAGTGACTACCAAAAGATATGGACTTGATGTCTTCAACTAGCACTTCACTAAATTCAGGTAATGATTGTCTAGTGTGTTATTATGGTTTAAGAGTGCGATTAAGAACTTCATGGAATGATAATAACCTATGAAGAAGATTTTATGGATGTTCCTAATATCCTGTAAGCTTATGTTTTGATAATATAAAATTATTTGTATATATTTAATGTTTTTCTTGTTAATTACTAATTATCTTTCAGGTTGAAAGATGTGAATTTTTAAAGTGGTACGATGGCAAATTTAGCAAGAGAGCTGTTGTAGTAATTGATAAATTGAAGAAAGAAATAGACAGGTTGAAGAAGGAGGCTCAACAAATAACAATTGAATCACATTCAATGTTGGAAATTGAGGAGCAAATAAAGCTAATTAAAGAAGACATTGTTTTGCTGACAAAAGAGAAAAATGAGTTTGAATTGTTGTATTGATTATCGTAATTAATAGGGTTTTTTGTACTTATAATGAGTGTTATAATATGGTTTGTTGTGGGCAACTTGAACTAAATTGTACTTTTTTGTTTAAAACTTGGATTATGAAGAATACAAAAATCCTCATTTGTACTAAGTTGTAGTATATTGTGCATTATGTTTTGTCTTTATTGTTTTATTATTCATGAAGTTGCCTTAATGATGTTTAATTAATAGTTGTAAAAATCATGAACAGTTATATACAAAAGTGATTATATCATAATAAACAATTGGAGTGGCATGTACAAAAGTGATTATATAATAATAAATAATTAGAACAGTATATATAAAAATGATTATATTAGTAAAGTTATTATATTACAATGTGTTTTATATACAAAAGTGATTGGATCTATCTATCCATATACAAAAGATTTCTAAAGATTAATTAACTAAAAGTTCTAATAACACATAAACAACAATAATGTAAAGTCTACGAATCAATCACATTACTTCCCTCATTTATACTTGACTACGAAGATTGATCATGTACTAGTTGATTCAGTGGTAATCTCATCCTTATTGCTTCAGTTTGTAACTGTTGAGAAGTTAAGCTATGTTATCCTTTGAACCTTATACCTTTTGGTTCAAAAGACAATTAGAATGAATGTGGATCAACTTCTCCAAACTTCCGTTTACTATTATGCAAAGATCTACTAACCTAGAAATAGACATGTCATTAATAGTATTCATTTATGAAAGTAATCAATAATGTTAGTAACGGTCATATACTCACAACATTGCTTTGTTGACTTGCTACATATCATGTTCAACTTGTGAAGAGACCTTGGGGATGACCTAATAAATATGAATCAAAGAATGTCATAAATGATCATTAGATATATGAAACAATACATAGTAATAAAAGAAGGTTTCATACCTGTGAAGATTGCAGAGCAGGTTGAGTTGAGCCTTGATTCTAACATTTTCTGGCATTGTGGCTAGAATTGCGGCTAGAATTGCCACATTTTGTACATTTTTGTACTTGACCTCTTCGAGTCAATTTTTTAGGATTTTTCAACTTAATAGATTCATTTACTCCTCTCTTTTTAGTTGTTTTAGGTCTTCTTGGCATAACTCTTTTAACTGGGGGGTTTATTTTCTGCCTCAACATTAGGCCAGAAAACTTAATCTTTAATAGGTTACAATACATGCTCATACAACGCCAGGAATTTGGTCTTATAGCACTCATCCACCTATGACTCTAGTTGTTGCTTAAAATGGTGAACAACACTTACAAGTTGCTTGCAAAGATATCCATAAAGCTCCCAGGCCAATAACTACATAATTGATGTCTACCAATCATTATAATATGTTTGTCATCACCTTTGGAAACTTCATATGCTCCATCACCATTCCAAACTATTCTCCATTACATAGCATCTTTCTTATTCTTCTCTAACTTTATATAATCCTAGGTGCAACATCTAAACTTCCAGCCATACATAAATTCTCTCTTATCTACATGCCTTCTCATCACCATGGTTATAATGGTTTCAAGCATATTGGTATCTGACCTATCTCTTGCTAGTAAGATCCATCCATTAAATGTTTCACTCATATTGTTGACAATAACTGAGCATTTTGATTCAAAAGATTAGTAACATTTTACCTATCTCTTCTTAGGATATTCCAACAATGATGACGCACATCCAAGTTTGATTCCCTATAATAATAGATAAGATTAAGTTGATAAATAATTTATACAACAATAAACTATTGATCAATGAGGAATAAAATACCTTTGCATATCTAATATTATTGTTAGTCCTTCACCATTATCCACTTCCAAATCTGAAGCTAGTAAGCTCATATACCATGTCTAAGAATTAGTGTTCTCTACCTCAATAACAACCCAAGCCAATTGATACATCCCTTCATCACCATACCTCCCAATTGCACTTATTAGTTGGCCTTAGAATTTAGTTTTCAAAAAGCAGCCATCAATACTAAAATTTGGCTTTAAATGCCTCCATCCTCTTTTCATACCATTAAAGCAAATGTACAATCTTTTGAACTACATGAAATAGATAAAGATGTATGAATAAATAAATAAATATCACACTTTTAACAAACAAGTTTCTTCATTCCTAGTCAGCTTTAACTCAATTGTTGATCAAGGATTACTAATCCTTAACTCATGAATGTATCATTATGGCTTGGCATATTCATTCACATAATCATCCCCCCTTTCTTTTCTCAATCTCCTCTTTGCAGCTCTACACATACTTGAGTTGACAAATATATTAAGCTTTTCTCTACGTTCTTTAACCATCTTCATCATTGATATACTAAGCTTCACAAGTATTATTTCCCTAAAATGTCTCATTAGGAACTTACTTGAAACCAATTTAGGTTTATTGGTCATAAAGCATATATGATCAGGATTGTATGTCACCACTTTAAAACTTTGTTCATTCTTGTCACAAAACAACATACAACTCTCATGGGCATCCTTCAATACATCTCACTTTGATCTTATGACTTTCACTTTTTTAAAACTTCACATTGTATCTTGTATACACTGCGTAATCCACAACAAAATCTCTAAATTCTTTTATAGAGCTAAACTCCAATATGCTCCTGCATCGGATGGATTATGCCTAATAGTACTACTAGGTCTTCTCGATGGTTTGCTAAGCTCTTCCTCACTTGGACATTCATCACTATTAATAAAATTACCAAAATTAGTTATCTTAATTCAACTGGTTGACGTCATCGGGAATCTCAACTTGTATAAAACCTTTGTCATGCTTATCATCATCTCTTCTATATCAACTCCTTCACTAACTCCTTCATCAACTCCTAAATGAACTCCTTCACTAATAGCTTCAGTAGCTCTACAACTTCTTTCCTTACCCTCCCTATCTTCATCCTCTCCTCCAGATGTTGACAATATCTCAAGTGCAAATAATAGGATGTCTAACATATTAGTTACATATACACAAATCATTTATTGGATTTTCATCAAATTAATGAGTCTTAAACAAATTTTATTTAATTCAATCAAGCTCAAAGGCTTATTAAATTCAAAACCGAGTAGCCTATAATAGGCTTTATGGACTTGAAGGTATCCTAACTCCTTTCCCATCTCACATATTTGCCTATAGCTAACAAAATCAAGGTCTACTTTATCAAAAATACTTGATTTCCCCATCAACATATTTCAACTCAAGCTTTAGAACAAACTTTCCATTATAAAATGACCTTATAATTCTAAATTGGTCCATCATACACATGTTCACAACAAATATATAAAGGTAAGTGTATCATCAAAAAGCATAGATTTAAATGATATTATCAAGACTATAATGGATACTAGATGCACAGTTATGAAAGCTTGGAGTGCTAACTTACGATTAGAGGCTAACATAAGCATTTAAACATTTTAAATTGATAATAATAATAATCATGCATCATAAATAAACTTAAACTATTAATCAAACATCGTAACATGATCCTATTAGATTATCAACAACTTTTTTCATTTCTAATCCATCTTCTTTATAGCAACATTAGCTTATGCATCTTAAATTCTCGCAAACTAGACTTGTATTTTCCACTCATCTATAAAACACTAGACCTAGTATAAGCAACATGTCAACTTTCAAGGTCAAAATTTATAATTATGAGGTAAAATTCTGAGTGTTTATACATTTCAAAACTCATAATGTTTTAACTACCAACATACCAATGGAATAATATAAAGGACTTAATCATTTATGAAAATGACACAATAATAGTAAACAAACCTAAGTGATGTATCATATCTTTTTTGGTAAATATATTGTATCATATCTTGCAGTGAAAATGTGGCAATGAAATTGTAGAAGTCATTGCCTATGAATTGAGACATTGAAAACTCAATCATACAATGTACTCATTCATTATTGTACATTTATAATTGCTAATTTAAACTTTTGCACCTTATTCAATTAGAGAAAGTATAGCTTGAAAACCTTCTCTCCTTACTTTTTCTCCCCAGCTATGTTTTATGCTTATGCTTTAACACTAAATCTAATGAAAAATATAGGAAGATACTACTACTATAACGTTGACTCTTGGTATAGTACAATACTGATTTAGGCCATTATTAATATCTTCTGCATCAATTTCTTGCACAATGCATAAATAAGATATGTG
>JANKYF010000006.1:23117514-23127884 GCA_029829435.1 Erythroxylum hondense
GAGATTTTTTTAAAATTATTCATACATTTAAGTTGTAAATTTAATTTTGATTGGTAATCTTATGATTGATATTTAATTTCTATAGTTATCTGGTAATAATATATTGATTTTTTTCTACATTTAATTTATCTAAATAGTAAGTTGAATGATAATATAAAGTAAAAATTATCTTAATTGATAATAAAAATTATTATCTACAACAATAAATATGTAATTCATGCAAAATGACTTGAGAGTAGCAAAACTAAACTAGATAGTTAGTGAAAGTGGATGCCTGACTGCTATGATGAGGTGCTGCCTCTCCCCTTAAACTCATCCGTCTCATTAATGAGCTGAGCTATGCAGTCCATCAACCTCTCTACTATGCTCTCAAGCTGAACGAACCTCTGATTATTAGATGCAGACCGACAGTTGGATGTAACTGTACTGAATGAGGAGGATTGCAAATAATAGGTGTTCACAAATGATCTTAAGCTGAAGATCCTTCCACAATGGTTCTTACCACCCACAATATCAAGATATGCCTGACTCTCATCAATAGTTTCAAAGTATTAAGACTGTAGTTGAATGCTTTCTTGTATTTGGTCATATCAGTAAGTTAATAAGTGATAATTATTAAGAATTAATATTAAAACATAAATTTTACATACATTAAGTTCTCTACGTCGGATGTTGACGAAGGTCACATCATTATGCTTCTTAGTGTGGGTGTGAAAAAAGAGCTGACGGGGATGTAGGCTTCCTATCTGTAGACTTTTTCTACATTAGTATAAAATGTTATAAGTGAATTACAATTTTCAAAAATTTCGGTAGAGTTTCCTTTATTTTTATGATATTTACCCTCTATTGAACAAAAAAAGTAACTTAACAACATAGCCATATATGGAAATCTAGGATCAAACACACAATTGAATCAGCAATAGTAAAGGAAACAAAATAAGGAAAGAATAAATCCTAATTATTTAATCTTGATCACAACTGTAAATTAATTTGGTAGCTCATTTTTCACTTTTTATTTGAATTATTTGCTTTGCTTTATTTATTTCAAATATTTATTTATTTTTATTCAAATTATATTCTGAATAACTTACATAAAGTAAGGTTCAAATTGTTAACCTTGTATAATCCTCATGGGAACGATAACCTTATGTACTACAAGATATGATCTGTATACTTGTAGTGTTAACCAAGTGTCATCAGCCCAGGTTGAACATAAATGTGAAGAGCACGTTAAGCCAAAGATGTTAGCTAGCGCTACTTAGGAGGCAAACCAAGAATTATGATATGTTTTATTATTTATTTTTCATTTTATTAGTACTTTATTATTTGTTATTTGTTATTTGTTATTTTTACTTTTATGTTTTTTTGTAGAGAGTGAATTGCTAGAATGTTATAACATAGAGTGTCTCCAAATTCCATCATCACCAACTCCGTCACAACTGAAATACCATAATTACTCTTGCTCTAACTTTTTTTGGTTCTTGTTATTTATCTTTATTTGTATTTTTTTGTTTTCCATATTGAGGACAATGTGTTGTTCAAGGGTGGGGATGTATACGCAATTGCATTTTATGTGTTTGTGAATTTTACATTTGTATATTTCAATTGTGTGTGAATTTTCCTATTGTATAGTTTTTTTACTAGTGTGAATTTGTTGATGGCAAGAACTGAATGGAATTAGTTTAGCTTTAAACATGGCCATTTAAATTGTAAAGGCATACTACCTTGTGAATTTTAGGTTCTAATTATCTTTGGGATGAATATGTATGTTATTAGGATATGACACCGATTATTTCACTTTATGAATTTTGTTCGTATATATTTATAATTTTAGTTATTTGAATTAGTTAGCATTATCAGTACCTTTCATTATAATGATTGACTAAGAACAAATAAAATAGGCTAAGAATATGGAAAAAGGTGTGTTACATAAATAACTATTCCATTGGTCCTTTTTTAAAAAATTGGGTTAAGAATAGAGCTAGCAGCTAGTTAAGAATGTGATATAGATGAGTAACCGAGGGCATTCATGACAAAATGTTTGTCTTCACTTGAAAAGGCTAGAATGACATTCCAGCCAAGCTTAATAATAAAAAAATGTGGCCTAGTTGAGTAAATGGGAGACATTCATGACAAAATGTTGCCTTTGTGTCAAAAGAATAGGTTAATGTTAAAGGAAATTAAAGAAAATGGTGTTTTAATAAATAAAACATGATGATTTTGAAAATAAAAAAAGTTTTCATGAAAGGATACTTAGTGATAGTTGCCTTTTGTTTATTGATCAATGATTATAAATGCATGATTACAAGGGCCATAGGTGAATGAATAGGGTGTTAATATTTTTATTTGTATGTATATTAAATCCAAAATACTTAAATAAAAAAGGAATAGATTAGTATGTTGACACATTTTGAAAGATTGATATTTGCAGTGATCGACCTTTCTAAATGTGTCAATATTATTTTACCGCAAGTGCACGATGTAGTTGTAGCTAATACCGACAAGTATAGGTCGATCCCACAAGGACTATGAATACTAGTAATTATTGCTATCCTATTATCTAGTCTACATAATTGGGTTTGATATTTAATTTAAAAGAAAATAAAATTAAAACAAGTAAAATAAATGGGTAGTGAGATTGAATTAAAAAAATTAAGGTAGCACTTAGTAAACTATTGATATCAAAAAAATTAGTATATAGGTTCAAATCCCCCTATAACTGTTAGCCTCAGATTTTTTTTAGGAGTTAGTTTTCCTTTAGGTCTATGATAGTAGAATTATTGCATGAGTTAGTTAAATTAAAAGTAGTAAGAAGGCATAGAAGGATATTTTGGGTAGCTTACTTAAGTTTAAAAACTCTAAGGCTTTAAAGGAAGGGCAAGGTGGACTTTTATCAATCATTAAGGGTAAAATGGGAAGAAAGAAGTGTTGTTTTCTTCCTTAAGAGGGGGAAAAACGAAAATGGGAGAGAAGGAAGTGAAATAACAAATTAAAGAGAGAGAGAGAAGAGAGATTTCGGTGGTTGAGAGGAAAGAAGAGAGTTAAGCTAGGGTTGCATCTTTTCTAAGCCTCCTAGAGAGATTTTGAGGTTGTGCAAGAAGAGAACAAGGTAGAGGAAGAGAAGAGCTTTCTTTTGAACCAAATATCCCTTCATTTGGTGAATATTTAAGGTAAGAGCATTTTATAATGTTTTGGATTTTTGGAAAGGTCTTGGTTCATAAAGCTTAGGAAAAGCATGGGTTTAAGTACTCTAGGATCAATTTTTGTAAATATATTGTGTGAGTCTTCCATTTTGCAACCCTTTTGAACTTGTGATTTTTTTTTGCCTATGAAAGGGAATCAAGAAAGACAAGAGGAGCAAGAGGAGAGGCACATTTGAATGAGATTTAGTAAAGGAATTCAAGGTGGGTTACATTTTTATAATTGACTAATAAGACATAATTGTTTCTTTCAAGAAAAGTGAAATGAATGTTTTCAATTACTTCTAAATGTGCATTTAATTGTTCTTTAAATGCTTTGTAAATGAAAAATGAAATGATTTTGAAAAGATATCATGTTTATGAAAAATTAAGTTTCTGATCTAGTGCCATTTTGGGCAACAAGTTTACAAGTCATGAAATTACATATTATGTGGGTTTGTGGTGATCCCCTAAGTATGTCAAGTGCATTTTGACCAAAGGCTTGTCCTGCCTGCTCGCTAGTGGCATGAAGCTCCTTCATGGACTCTTCTAAGTTCACGGCTACTCAAGACCCTTATGGGAGTTGTGTAGTACGTTCTGTTTTGGATCCACCCAAACCATTCCGATGTGTTTATGTGTTTAAATTGTGTTGGCAAGTTTGATGATGCATGAATTAAGTTGTTTACAAATTGTTGATATATTGAGCATTGAAAAATATGTGTATCTTGATTCAATGTGAGCTTTAAAAAGGTTTTTGCTTACTATCGATTATAAAATTGTTATCCACGAGCTTTAAGCTCACCCCTCCATTTTCGCCCCATCTTCAGGTGAAGAGCATGAGAATGAGTAACCAAGGGTCAAGACATCACTCTGACTTTGCATACTATTGTATTTTAAGCTAGTTTGTAAACCAAGGCTTTAGTTATATTTTGAGCAAATTATTGCTCATGTCTTTTTTTGTATTTTGGGTTTTTGAAATATTTTTATATCGTGGCTTGAAATTCCCATTAAAGCCTTGTAAAATATTTATCTTTTGATGAAAATTATGTATGAATGTGTTTTACGGATGATATTTCCACATGGTTGAGTTTCATTTTTTTCCAATCTTCCATAGGGGTAAAGTTCATGTTATGAATTTGAGGGAAATTCTAAAATGATCTAGGCTGAATTAGAGAAGAGTGTCTTCTAGAAAGTTGTAGGTATTTCTTCTAGCTTTCTAACGATATATAGTATGGAATTTTTAGACATCTGGGTTGAAAGTTATGGTCTTTAAAAGGGGAGATGCTTAGGAGTATAATAATGTATCGTCTGTGATGACGCCATATCGTCTATAAAATGTATCGTCTGTGATGATGTCATATAGTCTATGATGATGCCATAGCTTCTGTAAAATGTATCATCTGTGATGATATCATATCGTCTGTGATGACATCATATCGTCTATATTTGTCTTTCTACTTCTTCTATGTTTGACCTTCTGTACACTATCGTCTGTACCTATAGTCTGCTCCATTTGTGACCCTTCACACGATAGAATCTATCTTCAAATTCTTCATAAAAGTTATAGATCTTGAAGTTCTCTTTTAAAAATTACAAAGAAAGCCTTAATCCAATATTTGCACGGAAAGTTATAGCATTTTTCCCGATTTGTCTACTTTTTTCCATTCGTCTGCTTTTTCATTTGGTTTCGTCTGTACCTATCGTCTGCTCCATTTTTTTCCCTTCAGATGATACAATCTATCTTTATGGTCTACATGAAAGTTTTATATCTTGAAGTTCTCTTTCAAACCATATAAAGAACACCCTAATCAGATATCTGTAGGGAAAGTTATAGCAAATTTCCCCATTTGTCTGTTTTTTTGCATTCGTCTACTTTTTCATTTTGTTTCGTCTATACCTATCGTCTGCTCCATTTTTGACCCTTCAGATGATAGAATCTGTCTTCTAAATCTTCATAAAAGTTGTAGATCTCGAAGTGTTCTTTCAACATATTCTAAGATGATCTTAATCTGATATCCCTAATGATAGTTATGCTAATTGTCCCAAGGTAGGTGTAATATATTTGAGGTTAAAATCCTGTCCAATTCTTTAAGCAATAACTTTATTATAGGATCTCCAAATGAGTGTTCTTGTCTCTAAATAAACTAGAGACATAGAGCCAAAAATGTTCTGATCAAGTCAAATTGAAATTCCTACTTTAGGTTTCCTAAAAATCTGTTCGGAAATAGTAGAAGTAAGTTGTCTTGATGTTTGTCCTGGTGGGGGCAAGCCATCCTTGTGGGATACGTGTTCAGATGTCATTTAGGACATTGGGCTCATGACTGAAAAGGGCGGTGTGTCCAACACTTATGGTATCAGAGCGACTAGGATTAGGTTCAGGTATAGGACTACGTCTAAGAGTAGCATAAGTATGAAATGAATGTGCATTGTATTAAATGAAGAACTTGCATTATTTTAAATTGTTTCACATGATTTAAAATTCTTCACACGATTTAAATTGTTTTGTTTACTTTGAAAAAAAAATCGTTTTGCATGAACTAAGAGTTTTCAATGGTTTTATATTCAAGGAGTAAAAATGCCGCCTCAAATGAGAACTCGAGGAACTATGGCTCAATCTCACTCTCGTCAAGGAAGCACGGATGAATCTTATGTCCCGCAAGATGCGGAGGCACATTCTGTTCCAAATCGTGAGGCACCTAGTATGCAACAGGAAGTGCCTCCACCGCCTCCACAGATGCCTTAAGCAAACCCCATGGATCCGCAGTTTTTTCAGGCCTTTGCTCAAGTTTTCACTTATTCTATAAGCCAGGGGTCACAAGGGCTGATGCAAGGTCCAGTGGATAGGAGTGGATAGTATGACAAGCTCCACAAGTATGGAGCGGTAGATTTTAATGGTATTATAAATCCAGAAGAGGCTAAAACCTAGTTGAAGAGGATTGAGAGGGTTCTGACTCAGATGAAGTGCTCGAACGAAGAGAAGCTGGACTATGCAGTGAGCTTGTTATAGGGGGATGCTCTTCATTGGTGGGAATCAGTACCCCACAGTCAAGTCATGCCTCCAGTTTTGACATGGAGAGACTTTGTGGAAGTGTTTAAGAAGAAGTACCTCTCCAGAGTGTATGTACAAAAGAAGGCCAGGGAGTTTTTGAATCTCACACAAAGGGACATGAGTGTGAGTGAGTATGAGCTGAAATTCACTCAGCTTTCCTGATATGCAGCGAACATTATGGCGATTGAGGAAGATAAATGCCGCAATTTTGAGGGAGATCTTCATTTGGCTATCAAGGAGAAAGTCTTGATCCACAATTTCTGTGACTACCAGCAACTGGTAGATGCTGCACTCCAGGCTGAGAAACTGGAGAATATCAAGTATGAAGTGAGCTGGAAGAGGAAGAATAGGGAGCAGTTTTCCAGGAAGGGGGTGAGTTCTCTAATGCCTGAGAGGGGTGTGAAGAGCTCTCACACACAAAGTGAGGTGGGGAGTAGTACCTCGGATGGGAACAAACAAGCAAGAGCAGTGTTAGTGCAAGCCTCAACAGCAGGAGGCAATAGCAGGGTGGAGAAGAGCAGGAACATGAACCCCCAATGTAAGCATTGTGGAAAGCTTCATAGAGGAGAGTGCTTCAAGTTACTAGGAGCATGCTTTCGATGCGGAGAGAAGGGACATATGATCAAGGACTATCCCTAAGTAAAAAGGCGAGAGAGGTCGCAGTTTTAAACCACAAGGAGAGCATAAACAATGGGAACTAGACCAGTTGCCAAGATGGGCAGTTCTGGAACTACAAGGAAGGCTATTCTTCTAGGAAGGCCTAGGGGACAGACTCAGGCAAGGGTGTTCATCATGACACGAGAGGAAGCTCTAGCCACACCTGAAGTTGTTACTGGTATGACTCAATTATTTAGTTCTAAAGTATATGTTTTGATTGATTCTGGCTCCACGCACTCACTTGTTTCTACAAGCATGTCATTACATGGTGTGAATTTTATGCTTTTGAATAATCCTTTGATTACTAGTACTCCTCTAGGAAGGAAGGTGATAATAAGTCAAGTGTATAAGGGTTGTGAACTCTTCATTTATGGTGCTAGACTAGTAGTGGACTTACTACCTCTAGACCTAAAAGGTTTAGACATTATACTTGGAATGGATGTCATAGAGAAGTATCATGCTAAGTTAGATTGTAGCCTCAAGGAGGTAGAATTTGATCTGGGCAACAATGAGAAGGTGATTTTCAGAGGGGACAAGAAAACACCATCACCAAGAATCATTTCAGCTTTGCTAGCTGACAGGATGATAGAAAAGGGTGCAAAGCCTTTTTGACCTATGTTGTGGACACTGATGTGAATTAAGGGAAGTTAGAGGATTTTCTCATTGTGAGAGAATTTTCAGACGCGTTCCCAGAGGACTTGCTTAGTTTGCAATTGGTGAGTGAAATCGAGTTTGCCATCGACTTGATTCCTGGAACCACACCCATTTCTATACCACCTTATAGACTAGCTCCAGTTAAGCTAAAGGAACTTAAGGAATAGTTAGAGGAACTGCTAAAGAAGGGATACATAAGACCGAGTTCATCATCTTGGGGAGTGTCGGTTTTCTTTGTTAAGAAGAAGGATGGAACATGGCAGATGTGTATTGACTACCGGAGACTCAACAAGGTGACTATTAAGAACAAGTATCCTCTGCCCTGAATAGATTATCTATTTGACTGGCTGCAGGGAGTAAAGATATTTTCTAAGATTGATCTCAGGTCAGGTTATCATCAACTCAGAACACGGCATGGATATTATGAGTTTTTAGTCATGCCTTTTAGATTGACAAATTTTCCAGCTACTTTCATAAATCTTATAAATAGGGTCTTCAGGGAGTATTTGGATCAGTATGTCATAGTATTTATCTATGACATTCTGGTTTATTCCACAAGTGAAAAAGAAAACGAGGAACATCTCAAAATGGTGTTGTAAACATTGAGGGAGAAGGAACTTTATGCTAAGTTCAGCAAGTGTGACTTTTGACTTCATGAGGTAGTGTTCCTTGGGCATGTAATTTTGAAGGATGGGGTGCATATTGATCTGAGAAAAATTGAAGTAGTGGTGAATTGGCATACCCTCAAGACAATGACAGAAGTGAGGAGTTTTATAGATCTGGCAGGTTATTTTAGGAGATTCATTGAAGGATTCTCTATTATAGCTGCTCCGATAACCAAGTTATTGAGGAAGAATCAGAAGTTTATCTAGAGTGAAGAATGTCAGAAGAGCTTTGAGGAGATAAAGCACAGATTGACCAGTGCACAAATCTTGACCCTGCCTGTGGGAGATAAGGGTTATACAGTATATGGTGATGCTTCGAGAAAGGGTTTGGGTTATGTGTTGATGCAAGAAGACAAGGTAATAGCTTACGTCTTGAGACAGCTAAAGCTTTATGAATAAAATTACCTGACCCATGATCTGGAGTTAGCAGTCATAGTTTTTTCCCTGAAGATTTGGAGACATTATCTATATGGGGTTCAAACGAGAATTTTCACAGATCATGAAGGTCTCAAGTATTTGTTTTGCTAGAAGGAGTTAAATTTAAGACAAAGAAGATGGTTAGAGCTATTTAAGGATTATGATTTATTGATTGAGTATCATCCAGGAAAGGTAAATGTAATGGCAGATGCTTTGAGTAGGAAATCATCAATAGCCTATATTCAGACAATTTATCTGCCGTTATTGGAAGAGATGGCTAAGCTTAGAATAAGCTTTAAATAGGGGGCCCAGATTGTATTATTGCAAAGTTCAGAGTGAGACCGATACTCAGGGAGAAGGTTAGGGAGTTACAAGCACAAGATGCAGAATTAAGCAAGCTTCGAGAAGAAATTCGAAATGGCAAGAAGTCTGAAGTGGAAGTGAGGGATTATGGACTTATGGTTGTAGGGAACAGATTTTGTATAGAAAATGTTAAGGAGGTGAAGGATGAGATACTAGATGAGGCACACAATGCGCCTTATGCCATGGACCCAGGTAGCATCAGGATGTACAAAGATTTAAGAGAGCATTTCTGGTGGAAAGGCATGAAGAGGGATGTAGCAGAATATGCAAGTAAGTGTTTAGTGTGTTAGCAAGTTAAGGTTGAACACCAGGCACCTTCAGGCAAGTTAAGGCCATTGTTCATTCCTGAATGAAAGTGGCAAAGAGTAACCATGGATTTTTTGATAGGTTTGCCGAAGACCAGTAGGAAGCATGATGCCATATGGGTAATTGTTGATCGTTTAATGAAGTCAGCCCATTTTTTGGTAATTAAACCGACTGATTCTTTGCATGTGCTAGCAAAGAAGTATATTAATGAGATAGTGAGACTACATGGAATTCCAGATTCTATAGCTTCTGGTAGGGATCCTCGATTCACTTTGAGATTCTGAGGAAGCTTACAAGAGGCTCTAGGGACCAAGTTGAATTTTATCACAACTTTTCATCTTCAGACAGATGGTCAATCTGAGAGGGCCATTCGGACCCTTGAGGGAATGCTCAAGGCATGTGTGATGGATTTCAAAGGAGCTTGGGACGAGCATTTGCCATTGGTCGAATTTGCTTACAATAATTCATACCACTCGAGTATCCAGATGGCCTCTTATGAAGCACTGTATGGAAGGAGATGTAGAACTCTAATATGCTAGGATGAAGAAGGAGAAAGGAAGCTATTAGGGCCAGAGTTACTTCAGATGACAGTGGATAAGCTCAATTTAATTAAGCAATGACTTAAAGCGGCTCAAGATAGAATGAATAGTTATACTGATGCACACTTAAAGGAAATGGAGTATGAAGTCGGTGAGAAAGTCTTCCTTAAGACATCTCCTTATAAGATTCTTGAGAGGATTGGACCACTAGCCTATAGATTCGCACTGCTACCGGAATTATCACATATTCATAATGTCTTTCATGTTTCTATATTAAGGAGATATAGATCAGATCCCTCTCACATCATTCATACCACTGAAGCTCAGTTAAGAGATGATCTGAGTTATGAGGAGATTTCAGTAGAGATCTTGGACAATAAGGAAGAGATCCTTAGAAACAAGACGGCTCAACTAGTAAAAGTCCTGTGGAGAGACCATTCTGTAGAAGAGGCCACATGGGAACCCTTGGAAGCCATAAAGGAGAAGTATCCACAACTCTTCAATGACTCAGGTAATAATTTCGAGGAAGAAGTTCTTTTTT
>JANKYF010000006.1:23132579-23146998 GCA_029829435.1 Erythroxylum hondense
TAAGATTGTTAAATGATGAGATATGATTGCATAGGAAGAAGAAAATAAATTGAGTTTGAGTGTGAATGATTTCAATTGGATTGATAAAGTCCTTTTGGAAATTGAAGTTGCAATGAATTGAAGTTGAGGGATTGATGAATTCCGTTTGGGAAATAAATTGGTTTGAATAAAGTTGAGAAAAAAATTATATCGATTTGGATTGGGTTGGAACAAGTGTGTCCTTATAGTTTCCAACGTTCGGATGTCAGAGTTAAGCGTTTTGTTTACTTTGATTGCGAGCCTTTCGATTCCTTTGGTTTTCGATCCGGAGTTGGCCCACTTTCGGTTTTCGATTTCGTTCGTTTTCTTCCTCACGCGCTTTATTTGATTCCCTTTTGATTTCTTTCGTTTTCGCCCACTTTGTTTTTCGCTTTATGATTCCAAGGTTGGGTTCCGGAAACGGGTCTCAACATTTTTTGGTATTAGAGCAAGAAAATGAAGCGATAATAGTTATGGTTTTCTCCAAGAGTTAGGTTCCGGAAATGGGATCCAACAATAATTTTAAGGGTATGATAATTATCAAAGAGATAGGCTAAAGCAAGTTATCGAATCTAAGTGTCTTTGAAACTTTTTTGTTTCTAATTTAACAAACATGGTCTCAATGTGCATAATAATAGCAAGTTCTAGAATCATTCTACTACACATGATAGTATATATGTAAAAAGGAAAGAGCTTAAATTTTTTTAAAAAATTTTGGTTTTAGGCTCAAAACCTCATGAAAAATATGGTTATTATGTGTGTAAATAATATGCAATATCATTCAATTTGAATGTTTCAATGATTACCAAAAACATGACTTAGAGAACTAATTTTATTCTAACCATTATCATTTCTATACCAATGCAAATCGCTATTCAACAATGCAACATAGTATTCATGGGCAAATTTCAACCAATTCAGAATATCACTTAAAAGAATTTTATAATCAAAATCATAATAAACTTAAAGAAATCATTAAACATTCATTAAACCCATCCTCACACTTGCAACTGTACATTGTCCCCAATGTATATAATACAAGCATATATAAAATTGATTTTTTGGTACTTTCTTGATTGTGATGATTATTTGATTTCAAATCCATCCATTGTTAACTATATCCTTGCAAAATATAATCAAAAGAGATAAAAATAACATGAAAATAACTAGGAAACATGAAAATAAAATAATATAAAATAAGATCTATCCTAGTTTATGGATTGCCTCCCATGGAACGCTTGATTAACATTGTTAGGTCGACGTAACCTATAAGTTTACCCTTATTATAGGTCTATGATAAGTGGTTTTGTTCTACTCGTTTCTCCATATGGGAGTTTTGTAGCCTATAAGTAAGACACTTGTACAAGATAATAACAAGGACATAATTTATCAAATTAGTAAAATCACTTAAATGTAGTGATGCCCTTTTCAATAACAAAATGTTAATAAAATAAGGGATAACAAAACTCCTTGAATCATTTGTTAATGCAAGTAATTTTCCTTAGACGAAATGGGAACCCTTTGTACTTTAGGTGGCCACCAATGATGCATTAGTAGTTTCCTTATTTGGTTCCTCCACCAATTCTTCCTTAACCATCTCTATCCACTCTTCTTCTTCTTCCTGGATAGAGGTGTCTGGCTTATCTTCTTCTATTATCTCTAGCCACTTTTGTACTCCTCTTCTTAGGTAAAGACTTCATCTTCTTCATTGTTGTCTTCTTTTGGAAGCTCATTTCCACTCCTAAGAGTGCTTTCCATTTCAAATTATTTAGCATCTATTTCATTAGGTATAGGTAAATTCCCTTGCTGTCCGTTAGATAATTTCTTTTCCAATTGATCGATTCGATTGACCATATTCTGTATACGATCCTTCATTTCCTAATGCCTCATGTTTGATTCTTTAACAAATTTAGCCATCATATCTTTCAGAGTTGTAGTTACCTCCTCACCTTCTTGAAATGTATCTTCATTCATAGAATCTACTGCTGTCTCTTCTTCACTCTAAGACATTTGGAAGCTCAAATAATATCCAGGTGAAGAAAGTCTCTCATCTAGTTCATGTTGACTAGCAAGTATCTACACAAGGCATTCCATTAGTTTATCTATAATACTTTCGTATTGCTTCTCTTTTTGTATATATTCAGTTGAAGCATAGTCATTCCATCCGTATGCGTAAGGTTTGGTCCACTCTAAATTATACACGTTCTTGTATGATGAGCCTTGAGGTCGATTGTGCATGTTTGGTTACTCTCATATAGACATCGGTGCTTGAAATTCACAATTGTAAGAAGTATTCCCATAAATTTTGCAACACTATATGCACATCTGTTGAGCTTCTGAAAACTTGTAAGGAAATGACTCCTTCCAATACGATAACGTTTCATGTTGTGAAGACATATCCTGACTCCCATAATAATATTGTTTGCTCCATCTTTCCATTGTGAGTTGTGACTATAACAAAGAATCTTAAATCCTACAATAAACTATAAACTCAAGATCAAGTAGAAAAATTAAAAAGATAATTAACTTCATAAACTATAAATATAATACAATACAATATAATAAAAATAAATAAAATAAAGAAAAATAAAATACAGAAAATAATGACTAAAGTAATATCATTCAGGAGTTCTTAATGTGAAAGTCCTCGACAAAGACACCAAAAACTTGATTGATTTTTTCTAAGTGTGTCAACGTTATTTTACCACAAATGCATGACAAGTATGGGTCGATCTCACAAGGACTATGAATACTAATAATTATAGTTATCCTATTATCTAGCCTACAAAATTGGGTTTATTTTTAATTTAAAAGAAAATGAAACTAAAATGAGTAAAATAAATGGGCAACAAGATTGAATAAGAGAATTAAGGAAGCACTTAGTAAACTATCGATATTAGAAAGTTAGTATCTAGGTTTGAATCCCCTAAAACCCTTAACATATTGATCCTTTATTATACACTTATTTTATTGATCAATTGGACCGTTGAGATTCATACAGTATGCTAATAACTCACCTTGAGTCTAATAACAATTAATATTAAGGTTTTCAAAATAATTACTCAGGTTAAAGTAGGATTGCTTTACCAATTTACAAATCCCTCAATTAGGTTTGACCTTAATCCAAAAGATTTATGTCATCATATCCCTAGGGTTGTAATAAACTCCTTCTAATTATGGTATATTTATTTATAAATAGGATTTCTCAATCTCTATAAAAGAGAGCATACTAGGATCTAATATTTTGAATCTATTAGAACATATATAAAACATGTAATTGAGTTGCAATTGATGAAGCTAAGCCAATTACATTAATAAAAGAATCAAAACATGTTAAAGTATGAACATAGGGTTTTATCTAGCCTAAACATTAACAAGACGTTTAGTTACACATGATATAAAACGAAAGCAAACATAAATTGAAAGAAAAATAAGTAAAAAATAGAGGGTTCATAATTCTAAATCTCTCTTTCAATTCTATCAAAATTTCTTGCAAGGTAGAGGTTTGATCTTGTATTCCATTAGATCTTTTGATGATTTCTTCATGTTTTCCACTTCTCTGGATCAATATCATCACTTTTGGATGTTATCCATATTTGGAATTGTCTCCAAAAGGCTGCTCTCTCAATTTGCCTCCAAAATTGTCTTTTATAGTAAATTATATGGTTTCGGCCAATGCACAGGCTAATGCACAGTCATCCATAACCAAAATCTCTGAAAATTTTCAAATCTCAATAGGCTGGGAGAAATGCATATGTTGATGCATGGCTGTGCATCCCTTCTATGCTTTGAATTTTTGTTTTACGTCATGCTTTCTTCTAAATTCCTCTCCTTTAAGTCTATGAAAGCAATTGTACTATATAAATACACTTGAAGCGAATTAAGTACGAAATATACGATAAAAGTATAATTTATCAAGCAAAAATACATCAAATATAAGGTATAAATATGATCAATTATGCATTTATCAAACATCTCACAATTATGCTTTTGCTTGTCCTCAAGCAAACCATAATCAAAATTATAAATATTACAGCATCAATCCATTATCAATCTCAATTTGTCCATTCATACTATACATCATTATATCATATTGAATCAAATTAACATATAATTAGAGTAAGTATATCATACAATTAACTTCCTAAGTAATATTAATAATAATCACATCAATAATCACATCGAAATCGAAAGCATAAAATTTTACACCCTTACAAAGAATTTACTCAATGTGCTCAAGTGTCTAGGGTGAAAAGTATCAAGACTCTTTATTAATATGTGGTAAAATTTTTACTATAGGCTTGCAATAAAGTCACTTCTCTACCACATATGTATAAACTTGAAGAACAAATCAAAAGGTCCTATAAGGTTATAATGGGGCTTAGGTATGGTATGGTTGAGATAATAAAAAGGTTCATTTGAAGGAAATTTACTAGAAAGAACATTACATGAAACTTATTCACAATACACATAAGTCCTTTCATTGTAAAACTAATGGAACTATATACTTATACTTTTTTTTACATATATAAATATGCCGATTGTTTTTCTTTCTCTTTCTCTTTTTTACAATAATTTCAAGCATTCATGATGTACCACAATTAAATAAATATTGGACCATCTGCAAATTCCAGTTTTAAATAAGCAAATAATGTAAATAACCTTTAGGGTTCAAATCAATAAAAAAAGGTCTTCCATGAAAAATAGGATAAAGGTTATATGTGGATAAAATCAATGACAAAGGCTAAGACTCCACTTGGCTATTCCTAAAGGTAAATTTAAGGGTTTGTAATTTTCAAAGAAATAGGCTTAAACAAGTTATTTAATCTAAGTGCCTTCATCGTGTCAATGCTTCTAATTTAACAAATATGGTCTCAATATGTATAACAAAAGCAAGTTCTAGAATCACCCTCCTACACATAGAAAACACACGTGAAAAAAAACAAGAGCTTAAAATTTTGTACTAAAATTATAACTTAGAAAATTAACTTTATTCTAACCATCGTCCTTTTGCAGATCATTTCGATCAATATTCAACAATAAAACATAGTATTAATGGACAGATTCAACCAATATCAGTTAATAAGATTCATAATCAAGATTATAATAAGGTTAAAAATATTTAAAAATTAATAAACTTAGGAACGAATTGTTAAAAATTCGTTAAACCTATCCCTATACTTAAAGTTGTATATTTTCCCCAAGGTACACAATAAAAGTATATAAAAGTGAGCATTTTTTAGTGCTTTCCTAATTGTGACGATTTCTTAATTTCATATCCATCTAATAGTGAACTAAATCCTAAAAAATATATAAGAAAGGATAGAAAGAATACAAGAAAATAAAAGTGAGCGTTTTTTAGTGCTTTCTTGACTGTGACGATTTCTTAATTTCATATCCATCTAATAGTGAACTAAATCCTAACAAAATATAAAAGAAAGGATAGAAATAAATAGAGATAACATGAAATAAAATTCTATACTAACACACGAAATAGAATCAAAATGAAATAAAACTAAAACTTATCCTAATTCATGGGTCACCTCCCATGCAATGTTTCTTTTATGTCTTTATCTTGATGTAACTTTTATGCTCAAGATATTTAGGTGAAGAAACCCTTTCTTTAAATTTGTGTCGGTTAGCTTTAAGTTAAGCAATGTATTCCATTAATTTATCTATGATATTTGCTTCCTGTTCCTTTTCCTCTTCTTCTTCTACTGGGAACTTTTCTTCACTGCTGAAGGTGATTTCCATTCCACATCCTGTAGGGTCTGTTCAGTAAAACTAGGCAGCCTTGCATCTCATCAGATATTATCATCGTCAGTTGATCAATTCGATTCACCAAATTATGTATACAAAAGTCTCTTCCCAATGCCTCATGATTGATTCTTATATAAAGTTGGCCATCATATCGTCCAGATTTTGGGTTTGGTGCTGTAAATATCTAGTTGGAACATACTTGTTCCATCCATAGCATAAGAGTTGCTCCATTTTGAATTGTAGTTATTCTCATATAACGCACCTTGAGGTTGATGGTACATGTTTGGTCGCTCCCATATATGTGTTGGTTCTCAACATTTATGATTGTAGTAATAACTCCGACCGATGTTATAACACAACCTAAATGCTAGTTGAGCCTCTAAAAAGACCCACATGGTGATGTTGAAGATTGTGAAAATATATCCTGACGTCTATAAAAATATTGTCTACTTCATCCTTCCATTGTGAGTTATGGCTATGATAGTAAATGTTAAATTCTTTAATAATAAAAAAAATCAAGATCAAGTAGAGAAATTGAAAAGATAGTTAAATGAATAAGCCACAAATATAAAATAATAAGAAATAAATATAAAAGCTTAATTAAAAAAGAAACACAAATAAAATAAAATAAAATAAAGAAAAGAAAAATGGCTAGAGTAATAAAATAATGGTTTTCCTAACATCACTATCCCTGACAACAGTGTCAAAAACTTGATTGACCCATTTATGAGTGTCAATATTGTAATAATCATAAGTCCACGACATAGCAGTAGCTAGTACCTTAAGTACTGGTCGATCCCATGAGAACAATGATTATTAGTAATTGCCTTTTTCCTATTATCTAACCGAGGCATTAATTTTGGATTTTAATAAAGAAAAATAAAACTAAAGAAAATAAAATAAATAGGTATCAATATTAAACAGAGAATTAAGGGAACATTAAGAAAATTATCAATATCAGAAAATTAATATCTAGGTTTCGAATCCCCCTAAATCGTTAACAGATTGAACTTTTATTGTGTAATTGTTTCATTGATTTATTGGACTGTGGAGATCCCTATGGTATACTAGTACCTGACTTTGAGTCTATTAACAACTAATTTTAAGGTTTTCAATTGAGTTATTTAGGTTAAATTTTATTGGATTGCTTTACCGATTTTGTGAATTCCTCTATTAGGTTTGACCCCGATTTGGAAGAATTATGTCATCATATCTCTAGGGTTGCAATCAACCCCTTCCAATTATGGTAGATATATTTAAACCTGGGATTTCTCAATCTTTACTATGAAATCAGATTATGTTCTAATATTCTTAGGTCTATTAGAACATATACTAAACACGTAATTGAATCGCAATATATCAATTAATCCAATTATATTAATACAAGAATCAAAACATATTAAAGTATCAATATGGGGTTCGTATAATATAAACACTAACAAGACAATTAGTTACACATTATCAAACATGAATCAAACATACACTAAAAGAAAATTGGAGACATGCATTGCCTGATGCACGATCAGGCATTCCTTCTGTACATAAAGTCTTCATTTATGCCATGTTTTTGTCCAAATTCTTCTCCTTTAAGTCTGTGAATGCAATTATATTCAGTAAACACATTTGGAAGGAATTAAGTACCAAATATATGATAAAAGTATAAAATATCAAGCAAAAATGCATAAAATATGATCAATTATTTATCTATCAAAAAGCATTTTTAATTTATCTTATTTCTTTATGGAGAAATTAGAAACCTATGATTAATTCATACAAACTTAGAGTCATTATAATATTATGTTTTAAATGTAATAAAAACTTTATTGATTGACCTAAGATTAATTATGAACTTGTATAAATAGAGATAATGTAGAAATATAGATATTTTACTATCTATTTCTATTCAAAGAAGCTTTTGAGTAAACATATCAACCTTCAAATAATTTATTAAAACTTTCAATCATCCTTTATGAAACTTGCTTAAAATCAAGCATACAAGATCTTTTTAAACCTTTCTTAATTATCAAGTTCCTTATGTTTTAAAGCCCAAAAGATGAGGTCTGGTCCAAATAGTCTTCTAAAATATGGTGAAATCTTCTAGAAGACTTTGGAGCTTGTGGAAGCTTATAAAATATTGTGGAATATTATCGAACCTTATGGAAATTTGTAGAATGATGTAGATAGATGCATAATGTACATGAAACATGTAAGATAGTATAGAGTATTCTAGAATATCATTGTAGACCGTTAGATCAAGTAGATCTAGTACACCCATTTTACGAAGGAACTAGTATATATACCCCTTGGAGGTTGACCTTATTTGTATCATAGTATCAATGATCATAAAAGAGAGGGTTCTTTAATGGAAGTGTCTTTGCATTTTTCCACATTACTTTTCCCTTTAGGTAAAATGTTTCGTGTAGTAAGGCTGAATTAGGAATGAAAGCATACTCAAGTGCCAAAAAAGCATTGGTAAAATTCCATGCCCATTATAAGTAATATTAGAGCTTTGTTTGAGATCCTTTGCATACCATCAAGATGGCTAGCTGAAGTGAAGTCACTCACAAAGGAAGGGAGGTCGAAAGCATTCCTCTGACTAATAAAGGCAAGAGAGATAAATCTAATACAATAGACATCATGGTTGAAGTAATGGCTAGGTCCTCCAAGTTGGAGATCACCATAAGGGAAGATCTAGAGAGGATCAATGATTAGGACCAAATAATGGGGGAGTTAGAGAAGGAGCAATGTATACTTTAAGAATAGATGAATGGGACCATCAATATCATTAGCTCTGATGCTTCCGAAAAGTTGAGTTCCTTAGAAACTTCTCTTATCTCTAAGAAAGTGGAGAAGGAAGCTCGAGCTAAGTTAAGAAGGCTTACACACTCGAGGAACATTCAAGAATATTTTCAGGAGTTTCAAAAGGTGTCGCTGGAAAATTTTGATTATCTAGATAAGGAAGGTTTCTTTGCTTTTTGTGATAGTTTACAACTATAGACCAAGACCGAGTTAGGGAGGCAAGGTGTTCATGACCTTGCTAGTACCATGGCGGTAGTTGAGTTCCTTTATGAAGTAAGAATGGATGTCCACCACTCCAAGTCCCAAAATAATGATAAAGGCAAAGGTGGCAGAGGGATGAATCAAGGCAAAAAGGAGCTTATAAGCATGGCAAGTTGAAGGAGGGTTTAAGCAAGAGCCATAAGGAAGATAAGGGTGGAGAACATCCCATATTGAAGTGTTAACTTTACAAAAGATCTCATCTGAAGAAGAGTAAGTTTGTCGTACTTGAAGAAGAAACCTCAAAGGGTAAGCAGAAGGAAGGTGTGGATCCTTAAAAGTCCTTTATGCCATCAATTATAAAGTTGAGTTGTCAAAAACTAAGAATAAAAGATAGTTATTTGTAGATGCAAAGATTAATGGACAAGGTTTGAGATCCTTGGTAGATACTGGTGCTACAAACAACTTCATAAAAGAAGGAAAAAAACAGGTGGTTAGGAATCAAGTACACGCTAACTAATGGTTATATTAAGGCAATAAAATCAAAGGACAAAACCATATGTGGCATGTTAAAAAATGTGGAGATTCTTATTGATGAGTGACATGGTTACTTATATTTTTCTATTATTCATATGGATGATTTGTAGGTGGTGTTAGGTATGGAGTTCATAGACAAGGTGCAAGTTATTCTAATTTTATTTGTATAAACCATGTGCATCATGGATGAGGGAAATATAAAATCAGTACCTTTATCCCAAGAGGTATTAACAAAGATCGAAACTCTTTATATTACGTAACTCTCCAAATGTGTGAAAAAGATAAAGCCAACATTCTTAGTAGTGATTACGGAGGGAAATATCGCTGCCACTCTTAAAGAGTCGCTTAAGGAGATTGCTTATGTCCTCAAGGAGTAGAAGAATGTCATACCACCTGCGTTGCCAATCACCAAGAAGAGAGATGGATCAAAGGATTTAGTTGGAACCTAGTGCCAAACCCCTGCTATAGTGCCTTATCATACAACATCATTAGAGTGGGAAGAGCGAAGGAACTCCGAAATGCATGATACATCCAACCTTCTAAGGCCTTATATAGTGCATTGGTACTTTCTCAAAATAAATATGATTGGTCACTTCTAGTATGCATCAACTATCAAGCACAAAACAAGGTGACCACGAAGAATAAGTATCTCATTCTATGAATAGATGAATTGTTCGATCAACTTTGAGATCCAAGGTGGTTCTCCAAGTTTGATTTAAGGTCGGGCTACTATCAAGTAAGAATTGTCAAGGGAGATAAGACAAAAACTACTTATGTGAGGAGATACGGAGTTTTGGAATTCTTAGACATACCATTTGATCGCACTAATATGCCCAAAATTTTTTGCATACTTATGAACAAGGAACTACATCTTTTCTTGAATCACTTTGTTATTGTTTATTTGGATGAACTTGTTATGTATAACAAGTCATTAGAGGAGCATGCTCTACATTTGCAACATATCTTCCAAGCTTGAAGGGACATTGAATAATATGTCAAGAAGGAGAAGTGTCCATCTGCAAATCTAGAGAAAGTGTTATTATGACATATCATAAGAAAAGGCAAGTTAAGGATGGATTGACCTAAGGTGCAAGCCATGCTCTAACGGGAGCCACTAAAGAAGGTAAGTGAATTGAGATCCTTTCTTAGGTTGGCAAACTACTACAGAATGTTCATCCATGGCTACTATTCCATTGCGACACTCTTAACAAATATATGTTCAATATAAAACATACTATCAGTCTTACGCTTAAAACTACAAGTATAAGGGTTATACTTGTAGTTGAAAGTAGATATCAATCCCGTGAGGATTGTGCTTAGGCATCACTTAATTCATGTTGTTCTTTGTTTAAGAAATCTTTTCAATTGAATTTAAAAAGATAAGTAAAATAAAGACAAATTAAAAATAACACGGAACAATGCAACCTAATCCAAAATCGTAAACTAAAACTTAGAGAAAATCAAGATTAAACATTAGGACTTGCCATTATCCCTATTTGCTCCCCTATGATTAATTGAATCAATTTATGCTTAGCATAAGATTTCCTAAAATTCTGGTTACCCTCTCTTAAGGTATAACTAAATATCACTAGTTGAATAAATTAGAATTAACTTTGGGATCTCTTGATGTGCAAAGCCTTTCCTAAACATTCAACTAGATATAAAGCTATCTTAAAGGTAGTGTATTGATCTATTGAAATCTAATAAATCGATAACTTTTTATTTATAGTTCTATTAATCGTCAACTCTGGTTGTATAATTAACACAGATTACCAAGCTTACACCCTCGATTTATTGCAAGGCTTAAGCACAATAAATAACACAAACATTTATATCATTAAATCAATAACCAAAGGTTCACAAATAGTTCAAAAATATAAAAATTGTTTTACCCGATCATAATATCCATAACATCCCAACCGATTAATCCATGATTAACATGCTAGAAGAGAAAGATATTGAAATAAGACTGGATAGGGCAGCTCCTCTTCTTCTTTGCCCACTCTAAAAAATTTGGATGACGGGGTGCTTTTTGCCCAATTGGAAATGAAACCTTAAATCTCTCCTATCTCTAGGCTTCTCAATCTGCCTTTTAGCTCTAGGAAGCAAGTTTCATGACCCTTTGGCAACTCTCGGGATTTTATGTCTTATAAAGTCACAAAAACCTGAAAAAATAAATGAAACCCGCGTGTCACTTCAACTTCTAGTTCCTACAATTGTGGGAATTATACTTGTGATTCCCACAATCGTGGGTTAACTTAATAAAAAATTTCTCCATAGATTTTCCACGATCATGGAAAACATGCCCTTTTTCACATTCGTGGGTTCTTGTTTTTCAACAGCTCCACTTCTTTGTTCGCTTCTCTTGGTCCCTAGCTCAATCATAAAGGTGCCATGCTCCATTCCTACACCAAAATGATCAATTCCTACCCTAAAACCAATATTAAACATAAAACAACAACCATGAAGATCAAACTAAATAGAAACACACAAAATAAGTGCTAAAACACAATAATACTAACCTATCATGCAAGAAACACATACCATATACTTAAAAAAACACATACTAATGCACAACTATCAACTTCCCCACACTTAAATTCGTCCTCAAGCAAAATCAAACATAACCAATCAATTCTGTCACTTTATTTTCATAAAGATCAAATCATGTAATCCCTCAAAGTTTAGCCAACTTAGGTATCAAGCTATTACACATATCATGACTACTTTTCTTTAGTGTACATAAACAAACTCAATTTATGGCACCATCACTCAAAGATAAGTATAAATAAAAAATGAATCTTCCTCATGGTTTCACTCATTTCTCTCAATTATTTAATGGTTAGTGTTTCTCTCAAGCTCCCTATAGGGAACTACACTACCAAAGGCTTAATAATACACCAATTCTCCTCTACAATGATTACATGCATAAATAGATCAAAAGGGCTTATTTTGGGTTATAATGTGGTAAGGGTTAAGGTGGGTCAAAAGAGGCAAAGGGTTTAACATAAGCATGCATAAAGTAATAAGTGAACAAAGGGATACAAAATATATTATGAGATATACAAATGTAAATATACTACTACTCCGCGTTTATTGATCTACCAAAACGTTCTTCCTTTTTCTTTTCTTTTCTTTTTTCTTTTTGTTTTTTATTTTTATATAATTAAGAAACAACAAGCAAAATAGCAACTAGATACAATATGATCGAAGAGAATAAGTATAACTCAACTCATCTTGGAAAAAAATTTGTACCAAAAATCCCAAACTAACGTATCACTTAGTATTTTATTAAGCTTGTGAATGGCTAGGCTAATGAGGTTTCGGGTTTTGATATATGAGGTGTTTTCAAGAAACAAAAGGGTTAAGGCTTAACGGGGCTAACAAGGGATAATAATAAGGGTAGGTCATTTAAGCCAAGGGTTATCATAAAAAGAGCCTTAATCATTTCTATTAAGTATGCATCTAGTAGACTCAAACCGATTCAAAGCAAGTTCTCAAGGTAGTAACCTAAAGGGGAATCACACACTCAAAGAAATAAGATGACTATAGATGGAGTAATATAAGCTCAATCCTCATATTGGGTCAAATGAAAATTCATTAAGCATCTTCACACTACCTCATTGCTCAAGTGTCACATTTTGAATAAGCTTATGTAACCAACTAATTTTCATCACTCAACATGATTCAATCTCTTCTCAAGTAGCCTAATCCAAGTTCAAGTATGCATTCAATCTTATTCCAACTAGCATAACAGAATCTCATGGAAAAACACATCAAAAATGGTTTAATTATGATTCCATTGCTTAACACAACACAACATCAAACAACAACCTAATATGCCTAAAACATGCATCCTAAACAGTAAATAAAACAAATTTAAACAATGCAATTGACAAGGTAAATGTCACCTCCCCACACTTGGAAAACACATTGCCCTTAATGTGACAAGGCAACCATAATATGAAATCAAAACATCAAACACAACATTAACCAAGTAAACAAATAACACAACTAATAAAGTAAATAAAATAATGTAAAAAGTGAAGGGTAAGAAGGCTTATAGGGATTGAGGTAGTGAAGGTGTAGGAAAGGGGACTTCAATATTCTTTTTCTGGATGAACTCAAGGAACTTCTTCTTCATGTAGCACTGCTCCTTATGTACTTCTCGCATTTGGTTTCCGAGCTTATTAATCTGTAGCGTTATTTTTTGTTGATTTAAGGTCATCTGGTTAAGAATTTTCTAAAACCAATCAGCATTTGCTGCTACTGTTGGTTCCTCTTGATTGCTTCTTCTCGGGGCTCTAGTGGTGCCTAAGAGGTAGATGGTTGAGACATAGCTGCATTCTTGCCCTTCTTATTCTTAACTGCGGTACACGTCAATTTCATAGCGTCTTAAATATGTTACATCAAAGACATCATAATTAGTAGTACGCACAATATCCACATTAAGATGACAAAACAAAGCCAAATCAGTGACAATATAAGCCACACTAAAATATGAGCTTTTTTTATTAATGTAACTCACAATAGACCTAAAAATGCGATATGAGCTATTTATTTTAACTTTGCGATCCATTCACTAAAGAAAGAAAAGTTCTTTAGTGGAACACTTACTACTTTCAATTTTGTTAAAGAAAATTAAGCACATAAATTTGTGAAGCAATAAGTGATCAGTGCTATGAATTAAGGTGTTCGAAGCATTCCTAGAATTAAAAGTATTTTCACCCGTAAGGATGTTCCAATAGTCATCCACATAGAAGTCATCATGATCATTTAAAATTTTAATGTTTGAGAAGTCAAAAAGTGCATAAATGACTGTATAATCAAGCTTATAAACATGACCACCTATTCTAAACCAAAATGTATCCATTTTAGGATTATAACGCAGAGTGGTAAAAAAATTCAACAGTCATAATAGGGTATATCAATATAACATAGCGAATTAACGAACCCCAACCAATATTTGCAGCTAATTGTTCATTATTACGCTTCAAACCTAGATTTTTTAACAATTCAAAATCAAAGTATCTTTGTAACATCCCACCCCCTCCTGGAAGGGTAAAATAGGATATTTGTTGTAGGATGGGATTGATAAGGAAAAATT
>JANKYF010000006.1:23337519-23349941 GCA_029829435.1 Erythroxylum hondense
TAGACTTGTCTATTCTGACATTGGATGACTGTACCAGATCATTATTTTTGGATTATTGATTTACTGATTATTGTTTTTTGTGATTTAATTACTGCGATGCCATATGGATATTTAGCGAAATTTTCTAGTAGTGAACCTCTATCGCGGGATACGTGTCGGAATGACCTTCGGGCGTCCCGATGTGTACCCTACGATGAGGGGGCGCTACACTTCCTGCCCCTACCCAAGGCTGAGTATCGTCATGAGGAAACAACCAACTAGAAGTGAAACTTGAAACAAAAATATTTACAATTATATTACGTAAATAGAATTTAACATATACATCAAATACATGTAAAATTAAAACCAAAATCTTCATTCATTCGAATATGGGATATCTGCTATAACTACATTGATCTCAATTCTCATTTGGTACAAAATCTTTATCAATGATAGGAGCATTATCATCACCATCATTCAAATTCATTGCATCAAATGACATGTTAATGTTTTCTCATCCAAAATTATCTTCCAAGTCACTCTCTTCTTTCAAACTTGATTCCTTGGAAACTCAATATGCTAAAAGATCAATATTATCAATGCAAATTCGATCTACTAAACTACTTGTTCTATTAAGAGTCATAGTAAACAATAAAATTATAAAATTATAAAATTATAAGAAGCTATATCTAACTTAATAATAATAATAACATTCCTTTTCCAAAGCTTTAAATTGTATCCAATGAAGACCAAGTCCTTCAATTTTGTCTCATTTTGTTCTTTATAGGAGTGGACTTTATTTTGCCTCATTTTGCTCTTATGAAAGTCAAGAGTGGGCCTTATTTTGTTTTTTATGAGAGTGGGACTTACGTAGATACCCTTCCTGCCCTTACCAAAGGCTGAGTCTCGTCATGAGGAAACAACCAATTAGAAGTGAAACTTGAAACAAAAACATTTACAATTATATTACGTAAATAGAATTTAACATATACATCAAATATATGTAAAATTAAAACCAAAATCTTCATTCATTCGGATATGGGATATCTGCTATAACTACATTGACCTCAATTCTCATTTAGTACAAAATCTTTATCAATGATAAGAGCATTATCATCACCATCATTCAAATTTATTGCATCAAATGACATGTTAATGCTTTCTCATCCAAGATTATCTTCTAAGTCACTCTCTTCTTTCAAACCTGATTCCTTGGAAACTCAATATGCTGAAAGATCAATATTATCAATGCAAATTCGATATACTAAACTATTTGTTCTATTAAGAGTCCTAGTAAATAATAAAATTAAAATATTATAAAATTATAAGAAACTATACCTAACTTAATAATAATAATAACATTCCTTTTCCGAATCTTTAAATTGTATCCAATGAAGACCAAGTCCTTCAATCTTTTGTGCTCCAATCTTTTCCTTTTCTTGTAATGGATGAATTCAAATATGCTTCAATTCCTTTCACAACTTGTTGCATTCACACATTGACTTAGAATTCGAATTGCAAACCTTCACAATTTTGGAACACCATTCTGACTTAGTCCTACCAAGAAACAGTATGTCGTAAGGCAACAAAGGTAACGTTATAAATAAAATAAAGTGATAATTAATTTTCAAAAAGTAAAAAAGTGAAAAAATATATACTTGGATTAAGTTTTGTTATTTGTCGAAGCGATTGGCATCCCAAATCTCTAGAAGACTCCTTATAAATCTCCATTTGTGAGCTTAGAAGATCTTGCTTCATCTCATTGACAACAATTGTTGAAATAGTTAATAACATTTTCTTATTAATTTTAGCTTTCTTTGTAAAACCTAGTATGAAATAAACACTAGGATTAAAAAAATGCCCCAACTACAAACAACAGAGAGTAAATTTGTCTTTCCCATCTCTCATTGATAATTGCAAGATTAGGTGTGTACAAAGAAGGCTAATTTTTCATATTGGACTTGATTTCTTCCTTCACCCTCTCTATGACATAATAAAAATAACTTATTGTTGCCTTTTTATCACTATCAGCTAAATGGAGCACTCTCACTAAAGACTAACAAATTCAAATGACAAATTGGCATTAGGATCAAAATTCAGTATCTTCAAGTATAATTCTAGAAACCTGCTATCCAACGTTGGACCTAGCATGTTAAGATGCAATCAATTTATCATTTGTAAACATCTGTCTCAACTCTTTCTTCATCATAATAAAATACTGAAGTGAAAAGAAATTTGTTGTAAATCTTGCAACAATAGAACAATACAAATTTCTACCATTAATAAAATATTTTCTCTTAAGTTTTTATAATCATGTTTATAAATTTTAAATAACAAACATCCTAATTAAGTTAAAATCTATCCAAAATACTATAGATGGTTAGAATAAACTTGCTTTTATAGGTCATATATTTAGTAATCATTGAGATAAATAATTTAAATAAAAATTACATGTTATTTACATATATAAGGCCCTATTCGCGAGCTTTTAAGCATAATAACAAACTACGTCGCTATTTTAAACTCTTTTATTCTTTAATGTGTGTTATTATACACAGGTGGATGATTCTAGACTTGCTTTTATTATCCATATTGATACCATATTTGTTAAATTAGAAACATTGAAATGATAAAGGCATCTAGATTCACCCCTTTATTTTAGCCTATTTTCTTGATCATTATCCTATCATATTTTATCCCTTAGGAGTAAATACTTTTAAGACATCATTTGTATTGATTATAATTACATTAATAACCTTTACCTTATTTTTTATTGAAAGCCTTTTCATTATTTTTAAACTCTGAAGGATTTACATTTACTTGATTACTTGAAATTTGGATTATATTGAAGAGTTTTAAAGAGGTCCAATATTTCTTTAATTGATGGTACATGGTGAATGCTCCAAAAAAATAAAATAATAATATAGGTTGCCAATATAGTAAAAAAGAATAGTGTTAAAGTTATTGTACTAATGGAATTATGGTGTAAAGGACCTATGTTATGAAAATCTAAGTTTCATATAATTTTGTTTATGTAAATATGCTTCAATGTCATCACCCTTTTTATTAGCCATATCATACCTTTACCTAAGCCTCATTAAAACCTTGTAACAAGATCTTTTGATTTTTGTTTCTAGTCTATTTTTAAGCGGTGGAGATATGATTTTATTACAAGCTTATGGTTAAGAATCCACCTATTTATTGATTTGAGAGTTCCAATTCTTTTCACCTTACACTTTGAGTGCCTTGATTAAATCCTTAGTAAGGGTGTGAAAATTTGTGCTTTTGATTAAAAAAGTTTATCTATGTTATTCTTATTATTTTGACTTATGAAGGTTAGTTCTAAGATGACTCAAATCTAATTGTATGTTGATTTGATTGATATAATATGATGATTTAAGGTGTGGATGGACAGGTTGAGGTTAATAAGGGAATAATGATTATAATTTTAATGATTTAGATTATGATTTGCTTGAGTAAAAGTAAAAACTTAAGTGTGGGGATATTTGATAACAATTAATTGACTATGTTTATACACCCATATGTAGTGTATTTTGCTTGTTTTTAATAGTTTAATAATATTTTTTCTATTTATTTTGTCTCAAGTGTGTTTGTAGGTGATAATTATCTTCATAGACTAAAAGAAAAAGAATTCAGGTGAAATCGAGACATAAAACAAAGATTTGAAGAAACTTTAGAAATACATGTCTATATACAGTGACCGTATAAATCACTGTAAATGTGTTGAGCTTTGAAGACACTACTTCTGCCCATGTGGAGATACAAACCTATATATGTTGACATACACTTCCGTGTATGTTACCCGTGTAAGCTTCTGTGTTCATATAAAATCACAATTTAAAAGGAAATTTGAGATACATACTCACCTACATAACCATGTAAGTGACTGTGTATATTCTACAAATCGTAGATTTTACTAAAGAAGGAAACTATAAAAGAAAAAGAAAAAAGAGAAGCGTTTAGATATTAGACACTAAATGAGATGCAGTTCTAAATAGAGGACGAGGAAAACCTGAAGATTACACACAAAATCTAATAGAGAGCAACCTTCAATCCAAACTATGAGAAGATTTCATCATAGGCGAAAAGGGGACATTTAATATGAATTCTTTTATTTCTATTTGTTCTTCTAAATATTTATATTGAATTTTTTTCTATGTTTAAGAACTAATTTGTTTAGTGCTTAGGTGGGATGAACCCTTTGTTGGAATGAATAGTATAACAGTACGATAACCTTTTACTCAATGCAATTTTATTTATTAATTTATTGCAATTCAATTACGTGTTTATATTCTTGAACTAATATATATATAGAATATTAGTTCAATGTTTGATTTCATATGATTCAGATTGAGAAATCCTTTTATGTAAATAAATCTACCATAGTTGAAAGGAGTTATATGTAAACCTAAAGACAGGTCGATATAAATCCTCTATATTAGAATCAAACTTAACAATGAAATTCACGAATCGAGTAATGCAATCTTAGAAGTTTTAACTTGAAATAGATTTTAGTTAATCAACCAAGGGTAATAGTATCAAGAAAGATATTAACATAATATAAGAATTTTCATAGTCCAATAATCAATAATTTAATTACATAATAAAGGGTTAGTGTTAAGATATCTTAGGGGATTCATCACCTAGGTACTACTTATTTGATATTGTCTAATAGTAGTATTTTCTTTATCCTAGTTCATTATTGTGTTAACTTTAGGTTAGTTTGTTTAATTTAATTTTCAATTAAATTCGCAACTTGATTTGATGGTTAAATAATAGAAAAAAGGGTTAATAATAGTACTTACATTCCTCTTGAGATCAATCTGTACTTGCCAGTGCTAGCTATCACTACACTGTGCATTTGGGTTTAAAACTTATAATTGTTATAATAAAAAATAAATCAACCACTCATCCATTAGATCTTTCTTCACTTTGGCAAGATAAGGGATGACATATTGAAATTCGTTGACTTTTTAAAGGTGCCTTTCACCTTCAAGTTTCTTTTGACTCCTATTGTTACTCTCCTTCTTCTCTTGGGTTCATTATCATCTTATAGTCCTTTTCCACTTTTAAGGGTGATTGCCACGATATGTTCTTTAGGATTTGTCTTAGTGTTACTCGAAAAACTCCCTTGTGGTCTTTTAAAAAATAATTTGTAAGCTACCTAACTTCAATTTCAAGTTACGTACAAAAGCCTCTGTTCTTTAACGTCTTACATCTGACTCTTGAACAAGTATGGGCATCTTGCCTTTTAGATTTAGCTTATTAGCATGAGTTAGATGTTTCCAAAATCTTGGTGGAGGGTTGTTCCTTGCCTACCCTTGATTCCCCTAAGAGAAATTGGAGTGATTCCTTTATCCTGGACTATATGTATTACCATACGAATTGTTCTAGGGTCTAGAAGGATTCCTCATGTAATCCACATGTTCGAGCTATAATGTTTGACCGTTTTGACCTGGATGTTGTAGTTTGCATATCTTACACTGCATAAGTTGAAACTTAGGATTCATAGTCAATCCATCGGTCTTTCTACTTAGAGCTTTAACATGGTTTGCCAATTACACAACTACATCTACTTTATATACCTCTGTCGGCTTGCTAAGTCTTGCTTGAGAAGAGCACCATTGAGAACTATTCACAGCCATGTCTTCAATAAGGCCATAGGCTTCTTTTGAAGTCTTATTATTTAGAGTACCTCTAGCTACTACATCTATCATCTGCCTCGTAGTCTGATTTAGCCTGTAGTCTATGATGTGGGCACTTCCTTAACATCTATTTGAACGTCTCCTATGTGTCATATAATGTCTCTAAATTAGCTTAAGAATAGAAGGAGATGTCTTTCCTTGGCTTGGAAGTCTTTACTGGTGGGAAGTACTTCAAGAGAAACTTCTCTGCTACTTAGTCCCACGTAATAAATGATGATCTAGGTAAGGAATTCAACCATTGCTTCACCCTACCCCTCAATGAAAACAAGAATAATCTCAATCTTATTGGATCGTCATTAGCACCATTGACTTTAAAGGTGTCACAAATCTTCAGAAAGTTTGAGATAAGTGCATTGGGGTCATCATCTCATATCCTATCAAACTAAATAGACTATTGCACCATCTGAATGACACTTGGTTCAATCTCAAAATTGTTAGCATTAACAATCGGTCTCATAATGCTAGATTATGCTCCTGTCAAGTCTATTCTAGCATACTTAAACATAGTTCTTGGTTGGTCTACCATGGTTCACAATTCTTTAATATCAATATGACCTTCCTAGTCCTTTATCTATCGATCTAACTCAAACTCTCTAAGTCTTGCCTAACGGAGATTTCTACGTGCTATTCCCTCAATCTCTAGATCTTTATCTACTAAGTTTGATGGATTACCTCGGGTCATAAACTAACCCTAAGATCTATGAAAAATGAGAAAACTAAAGAGTCAATAAGATAAATAAATAAATTAAAAGCAAAAAAGAAAAAGAATTAAAATAAGTAATAATGGCTAGAATAATAAATAATGCAAGTACCAATATTAACCCTTTTTCTATTATATAAACATTAAATCAGATTGTGAATTTAATTTAAAATTGAACTAAACTAAATTTTAACATAAGAATAAATTACAATGAAGAAAGCATTACGATTAAACGATGTTAAATAAGTAGTGCTAGGTGATGAATTGCTTTAAGATATATTAAACATTAAATTTTATCATGCAAGTAAATTATTGATTATTGGATTATAGAAAATCTTATTTTATGTTAATATCTTCCCCAGGGCTATTAACAACTAACCCTCGGTTGATTTTACATGATTGCAAAAGCTTATATAGGCTACATATACATAGTTATGTATGTCACATACATAGGTGTGTATCTTTATATGAGCATAACAACATCTTAAAAAACTTCACACATTTACAATGACTTACACGATCTCTATACATGACTATATATCTCCAAATTTCCTTTAATCCTTCATTTTATGCCTTGATTTTGCCTGAATTCTTCTCGTTTTTGGTCTATGAAGGCAATTATCACTTAAAAATATACTTGAAGCGAAATAAGTACCAAAAATACCATAAAACTCTCAAATAACAAGCAAAATACACTAAATATGGGTATATAAATATAGTCAATTAATCATTTGTCAGGTATAATAGCATAATCTTTTTTTAAGCATGGTTATCATTGATTCTTAGTTATTATATGAATAGCTATTAAAGAAAGATTCAACAAATTGGATAAAGTTAATAGGTATCCTAACATCTCATATTCTTCTATATTATGTAATCAAGCCTCTAAATCAATCAAGCATTTGTTCTTTGAATGTTGCTTCTCCTCATTCATCTGGTAGGGAATTCAAGCTCTTTATAACTTAGTGGCTTCTAACTTAAGATGGCAGTGTCTCATCTCCCAATTAGCAATTAATATAAAGGATAAGGATGTGAACTAACTAGTAAATAAAATTTCTTTTAGTGACATAATATGTAAGCTTTAGTAGGTAAATAAATAAAGAATTGTCAAAGGAATGATAATTTAAAAGGAGGAACTACTGCCTGGATTAATTGACTCCATTAAAACGTAATTGGCATAGTATATTTAGGTTCTGGTTGGAAATTGGCATTTACCAACTTAACCTAATAGGAATTATAGGAAGTCAGGGTAATGGTCTCTTAAAGATGTGATCCTCTCTTTGCTAGATAATTAAGCTTTAACTTAAGCTAGACTTGTTTAAATGTATTGTAATGGTTTTATCGACAACTAGTCTCTAATTATTAAGACTGGTTACTTCCCTCATGCTATACTTTTTTCCACACTATTATGAAATTTATTTAAATTTTTAAAATACTAAACTATGTCCTTATAAGCGACGATCTAACTTAATCCCTTACATTATGTTGTCATCTATGTCATGTCATTGTGTTTGGAAGCTATAACCTTAGAACTTATTGGTTTCTCTCCCTTAAATTCGAAAGTATAGTCCTTATTTTTATGGATCTAGATCTATTATTACTCTAAGAATATTCATATTCATAAACCAAATGACCTAGATCATGAAATTGAACAAATAAACATAAGGTCAAAAAAGAAAGTTCTAAAATAAAATACATATATGCAATTAGAAAATGAAAATTAATTAGGTTAATAAAAATAAATTATTCCTAATAACCTAGTCCTTGATAAAGGAGCCAAAAACTTGACGTTATGTATGCTTTTTGAACAATACTGAAGACTAACTAGGTAAGTGCACTTGTTTTTCTTCTAGTACAGACTAGTAAGTACGAGTATCATTCTCTTAAGTACTACAAGTACTAATAATAGCTATCTTTTCATTATCTATTCTAACAAAGTAAATGATATCAAAATAGATGATTAATTGAACTAAAATTACTAGTTTAAGATAACAAACCGAATTAATAAATAAGAATGGAGAAATCAATTGATAAACAAGATCTAGACATATATTTCTCCTATAAACCTTCATCATCATCACACCCAGTCTAAAGTTCTACAATAAATTAGGGTCTAGAGAGGTTCGATAGTACGCAGCCTTACCCCTATGTAGTAGAGAGGCTTTTTTTGGTTGACCCATATGCAGATGTGACAATAAAATAATGATGCAAGTTAAAAAATAAATAAGTAAAAATTGGCATGTTAAATAATTAAATAAATTATATTATAATAAATACATAAGGATATACCCGATGGTGACTAGATCTGCTAGTATCTTACACGCTGTAAAGCTCGACTCTTCTTATCGCTAATTACGCTAGGAGTCTTCATTGAGAGACCCTGAGGATATGGCAATCTGATTATTTTATATGGCAATTGTGGGATCGTTCCCCACTACACCTGACCTGAAAAACCAAGTTAAAGGCCCAAAATCCTTGTCCAAAACGTACATTAACAAAGGCAAAAAAGGAAATTTGGGTCGGACTTCCTACGCGGTAAGAATGAGGCACGAGGACTTTAAAGGTTATCGTTTACCCTTATCTAACCATGCCAGACTTTTCTATTTCTAGTCACTGCCTCAGTAAAGGCTAAATCTAACATATCTTTCTTGATCACTTCGCTCCAGTTCTTGTAAGGCCACCTTTTTTCTCCTCTTATAGTCACTAAGGGTAATTTTCTCATAACATTATACCGAAGCATTAGAGGGCCTCCTGCTCACATACCCAAATTACCTAAGCCTTGTCTCTCACAACTTGTCAGTAATACTAGTCACCTGTAGTTTGTCTCTCGTCACATGATTCCAGACCCTATCTCTTTTGGTAATACCACACATCTACCTAAGCATATGCATTTATGCTACTAACAACTATCCTGTATGTCTACATTTAGTAGGCTAACACTCTGTCCCATATAACATAGTTGACCAAATCACCATTTTATATAACTTCCCTTTGAGTTTTAAAGGGATCTTTTTATCACATAAAACACCTAATATATTTCACCATTTGACCCACCCAGATCTAATACGATGCACTCTATCGTCATCGATATTACCATCACTCTGAATGATGGACCCGAGATATTTAAAACTTGATTTCTATGGTATGATATCAGTACCAATTGCTACCGCTACCTTTTGTACCCTCTGACTTCCCGAAAAGTTGCATTTTTAATATCCATCTTAGACTTGCTCATTCTAAAACCTTTCAATTCTAACACTTCTCTCCAACATTCTAATTTAACATTGACATCCTTCTTGGTCTCATCCACCAGGACAATATCGTCAGCAAATAATATACACCAAGGTACCTCTCTTTAAATATGTTTGGTAAGCTCATCAAACATTAATGTGAACAAAAAAGGGCTTAAGGTCGAGCCTTGGTGTAGTCCAACACCAATAGAAAATGCTTTTGTGTCACCTCATATCATCCTTACGCTAGTCAATGCTCCTTCATATATATCTCTAATTATTCTGATATAAGTCATAGGAATGCCTTTCGCCTCCAAGCACCTCTATAGGAGTTCTTTAGGAACCTTATAAACCTTGCATGCTTGAATTTATCGTGATTCAATTATTAGCCTTAATTTCTTGGACCGTAGAAATTCTAAAGTTATAACATCTTCTTTCTTAATATATATGGTCCTTATCCTTAAATTGATTAATTAAAATCTCTTTCAAATCAAAACTCCTATGTATATAATAAAATTAATTCATTTATTAGATTTGAGCCTAATCTAAAAGATTTATGCAGTTTTATCTCTAAGATTTTATGCAACTCATATTATTCATACCAAGATCTATTCATACATATGATTTCTTAATCCCTATAAATGATATTTGAAATTGAAATAAAATTCTATCAAATTTCAATTCAATATTAAGAAATAATTATCAATAATTCACAAAGAAAACTAAATATTTCACTTAATTAAATAGTCAATCTAATTGCATAGTTCTAGGGTTTATCCCATCTAGATCTATCACAAGTTAGTTCATATTAAGATAAAGAAAACAAATAATAACCATAAAAGAACATAAAACACAAGAACTCATTCTACTAGATCTTAATATCTTAAAGTTTTCCACTCAAGTCTTATTGGAAATCCCTTCTTGTCTCTCTAAAGTTGCTTTATTTTTATCCCAAGACGCTCTAATTTGTGTCTCTAATGATGTGTAGCCTTCTTTCAACTAAGGCTCTCTTTTCTATATAAAAAACCCTACTCTGTTACTCTCGTGCTATTTTTTGTACAATAAACTCTTCAATTATGGAAAAATTGCCACCAATATGGATATGTGTTCAACTCATGTTACTTGACATTTAATACAGCGTTAACATGGTATCATGTTGATGACTTATGTTCTGAACCATTCCTTTAAAATCATGCCAAAACTTTTCTAACTTGTTTGAATTTGTTCCTTCTTCGTTAGGCAGTTAAAACAAGGCCTATAAACAAAGTATAAGTTAATTAAGTACCAAATCTAATAAAATAATCCAAACATAAGAAAAATGCTTCCAAAACCATGCTAAAACATATTTTAATTTGTGCTTATCATTGTGCAAAAAAGTTCAAACTTTAATTTATATGAATTATATATTGAAGGTTTGATTTACTATTTATTTATCTATTACTTTGTGTTATTTATTAAGTTTATGACAATGAATTATCATTTTTTATTATGATGATTTAGAAGTTAATTTACTTAACTTTTCACAAAGCCCTTATATAATGATGAATGTTCACATTTTGTGTAACATCCCGTTACTGTTAGCGAGGGTATTTTGGTAAATTGGGACAGATTGATAGGATTTCATTGTATTCACTGACTGAGCATGTTACTGGCCTCTAACTATAGAGGGACAGGCTTATTGCATATGCATTTATTCATAGGTACATGTATTCATGATTTTCCGGTATTGATTGTGAATTGGAACTGACTGAAGCATTGCAGTGTGGGATCCTGGATCCACCCATTCCTTATTTGTATTGCATTTAGCATGTAGACTGCATGGGGATAGAGAGAGGTTACAGTATGGGTTGAGGTGAGTACTCCTCTAGGTAGTACGACTGTATTGAGAGAGGTTTGTATAGGGTGTACGGTTCAGATCGATCGAGCAGTGATGCATGCCGATCTGATCATTTTGCCTTTGAGAGAGATTGACGTGATATTGGGGACGGACTGGTTAACTGCGCATAGGGTCATTATGGACTATTACACCAAGGAGGTTGTGCTGGAACCTCCTGGTCAGCCCAGAGTGATGTTTTGAGGAATTAGTCAGGCAGTGCCAGCGAGGATGATATCCTTCTTGAGTGCCCTGAGGTTGATCCAGGAAGGTTGTGAGACCGATCTGGCTCACGTAGTGAATACCAGAGTCGATCAAATGATTATAACTGAAGAATTCAGCAATGAAAGACAAATTGGAAATAAATTTGAAATGAGTAAAAGTCATCATTGGGAGTCCTGATTCTAGGGCAGACTCTAGCGTAAGACATAGAATTTGCTACTGAGAAAGTATGCATTATGTTAATGTGAGGAGTCCGACTGTTTAATAGGATTATCGAATAGCAAGGAGAATTAGTCGTGATATTAAGGAGAATAGTGGGTATAGCTGGAAAGTTCCACAGCAAGAAAGTTTCATAAAAGTGAATTTGAGTTTGATCAAACAATTGGGGATGAATTTGTATTCGAGCATGGCTCGTTGGGAGACTTAATGATAATAGAGGTATTGAAGTAATGCGAGATTGCAAGGGATATGTACATTCGAGAATTGGAGTTCTTTAGAACTAGCGTTATACTGGATCCGTCCAGAGATGGTTAAAGATTTTTAGGCTTAGCTCGTTGATAAAGTGATTGAGGAAAAACGTATGAATTATTTGACTGATGAAAATAAAAGAGAGATTTTTAATTCGAGTATTGATTATATTGTTCTGAAAACTTGGAGATATCATTCGGACAGAAACATTTCAGATATAGCCA
>JANKYF010000006.1:23383806-23394680 GCA_029829435.1 Erythroxylum hondense
ACCTTTATCGTGGGATACGTGTCGGAGCGACCTTCAGGCGTCCCGATATGTACCCTACGGTGAGGGGGCGCTACATTTTGGCTATAATTTAAAGTTGAGAACAACAAAAAAGGAACAAGAGAAGTTATTATCCTAAAGTTAATTTGATAGTAAAAAAGGATGGTGGTGGATTTAGGTTGTTGATATTATTAGTAGTAACAATGTGCTATGAATTTTTATGCATGATAAAATTGGACATATTAATAAATTCAAGTGTGAAAATTTAGCTTTTATTCGTCAAAGCCAAGCTCAATGTTTCACTATGATATCAAATAACTTTGTTTAAGTTTACATGTAACTTATCAACACTAGTATTTAAGTGTTTCACTTGAATACTCTTCACATGAAATTATATAACTCAATCAAAAGAAATAAAATAAAGGAGAGATAAGATAAGGCCAAAATTTTATTATTATTCACATCATAGAAAACAAGAGATACTCGAGCCAATTTGATTTGAATCTTTCTATAAATAACTAAAAAATATTCCTACTTGAATCTCTCTATAAAGAGACTTTCTTATAAAACTCCCAAAATCTCTATAATAAATGGTTGGATGTAATCTAAACTTAAAATGAACTAATAATCAATGTACAATAAGGAAGTATAATATATTTATGGCTATAAATTAACTAAGGCAAATATTAAGAGCTCTTTTGTATAACTAATGCATTTTGACATATATTCATTATAATTAGCTATTTTTATATGGGTAAATTACATTTTAAATCTAAAACTTTGCTTGATTTTACAATACTAGATAAAACTAGTGAAAATTATAATCAAATACTCAAAATTTTAATTTTTCGCAAAAATAGTTTATTATTAACTTTACTGTTTATAATGTTAACATAGATCATTATGCAAGCTTGTCCTACACACATAAACATTAAGAGAATAATAATTAAAACTTTTTTTCCATCCATATTTCCTATTTTCCCCATGAACATAGTTCAAATAAGCATTTCAACCTTGGTGTTACTAGATTAAGGACATTATTTTTTCACTTTTTTTGTGTGCTGCAAGTTTTTATTCATCTTTCAAGAAGTAAAGACAAATGAATCAAAATTCATAGTCTATATCTACTAGTTCATCATATTTTGGGAGATTCCTCTAGACAAGTAAGACATGGGGCTCTAATCTCCCTTAGCTTTTAATTTTTAGGTTTTCTTTTATTATGGTCATGGTTTAGTTATAGAATCTAAGAAGAAGAATTTCAGTTATTAGCCTTTGAAATATCAACTTTAAGAAATAATTCCTTAGTTCATATTATAGTGAACCATCTATTTTTACCAATTTTTAAAACATTAAATTAGAAAAATTAGCTACGATTTTGTCGCTTCCCTTATCTCTCTCTCCACATTTTGAGGTTATATGTATCCCTGCTATTGATACTTTTAATTGAATGCATGATTTTGCAGACAAGTTATTATTATTGATACTCTTTATAATACTTGAAATTATGTTAAGGGTTAACCTTCCCTTTTGATACACCTGATACATCAACATCTCTTTTATATTTTTGTTGTCATGTGAGTTTTAAAGTTAAAATTTTAACTTTATGAGTTTTAGGTAGAATTATATATAGGTGGAAGAGGTTTATTTTTCTAAAATGTTGACTAGAACTTATTTGTGTAATTATGATTATGATTTATGATGTATTAGGTAACAAATAAGGATAACTATGGGTGCGAATAAAGTATATGTAGATTTTAGTACTTATGCACATGGTATATACTTCCCATGAGAAAAGTGTAAAGATGCAGTAAATGGGTTCACAAATGTTGTTAACTATTGTTTCAACAATTAAAAGGATATATTTTCAACTTTGTCAAAAAGAAAGGGAATTTTGAATACTAGAAAGTACTAATACAAAAGTGGATATTTCAATTATAGCTTTAATGATAACATTGATTCACTTGTCCTGAGGAACATACAAATTAAATAGGAATGTCCTATATCCTAGAATTCCTTCCATCAACATTTATGGACGGACCCAATTTTTTTTAAAAGCAAAAAGATGTCATTTTAAATGACTTTATTTTGCATTACTAGGCTCGGTTAAGCTCAGAAGCCCGTGCTAACCAAAGCTTGGTAGACAGGCTCGAGCCTAACTCGAGGCCTGATCGGGTTGAGAAAACTAGGCTCAAGGCTTGGTCAACCCCAACCTATCCCCTTGACTTCAAGTTGGGTTGAGCCTGAACTCGAATCCTTTTGCCATCCCTACATTTATACATTGAGTAACACAATTCCAAACTCTAGATTTTATGAAGAAACTCGAAAGAAATCCTAAATAAGAAAATAAATACCCATCATCATGCAACCAAATAGATATAAGAATGCATAATACTTTGGTCCCAGTTAACAGATCATAATTTCAAGTTACACAAAGCTAATTGAATGCTATGAGATGCTAATGTAAGGTAAAATGACTTCTAGTAAGTTTGGGAAGTGCTACTAGCGCAAGGTATTAAATGATTATTGGGTGAATTGCATTATTTATAATTCATGTAAACAAGGCAGACTGCCAATTAAGGACTTTTGTTTCTACCTTACTGGTTGAGAATGACCTCTATATGACAATGTAATAACACTCTTACAAATTGAATAATTACTTCTGTATGTTACCCAAACTTTAACCAGTTTAGATCAAGTCAATACTCTCAGTCAAAGAAAAGGGAGCCATCGTTCACCAATATCTAGTTTAAAATTAGATTACATGCTTGTTTTTGCAATCATGCTCTAGTCCTTTGTGTAATCAATGATTTGACATGCTTGATTAGAGTTACTCCTGAACGAGTCTCTTATGGTATGTATTTCTCCTAAAGTTTATTGCTAATATTAGACATGTTCTACAGGTATATTATTTTATGTTGTATTTAGTACTCATGTCAATTATTTTTAAAATTATGAGTATTGTTTCTCTTTAATATTTATTTGTATTGTGTTGGATTTTTGCATTTAGTTTTTGTTCTTACCTTTTATATTTATTTGATTGATTTATTTATTTGACTTTATTTCTTAGATATGTTTGCACCTCTACTTATCATTTCATAAGATTTTCATGACAAATTGCATGGATCTATCATAAATAGTTTTTCTATGAGGTAAGAATAAGGCTGCGTATTATTAGACTTCCCTAAACTCTGCGCTTCAACGGACTACAAATGGATGTTTATGATGCTCTAGCCCTTTTTGTCTTATGTTTAAAGCCATAGATTACTAGAAAAATTTAGAATGATGAAAAATAGAAACTGAGTTTGAACAAACTAGTTTCTTCCTAGCTGTATACTTCAATTGTACAGAACTCGTATGCTTTCTTGTTTCTTTTAATTCAATTTATTTTTTAACTCTCTGTTTGTAAGGTTTTTACTTCATTTAATGTTTGACTATGATTTGGTGGAATAAGTGTTTTAGAATTTTTATTTTTATTTTTAAAAATATTTTAATTTCAGTATGTAATAAATTGATATTATAGTAGTTTTACTAGTATTTGCAAAATCAAACACCGGCATTAAAATGTAATTTATGGTCCAGCGTTACTCTTCCTTTTACGCTGGAAGCTGCTTGATTAAATGCGACACTATAGAAACCTGTAGATGAGCATTAGGACTTGCACTGCAGTTCACAACAAGGGCAGTAGAGCACTTAAGCTGCAGAAGATTATGGAAACTTAAATTTCATACTACGTCAGTCAACAGCCGCTGAGTAGTAAAGTTGATGTTATGGCTGCTCTTTCTACTCTTTTGAACCCTTTACTTGCAGCTCCAATTCCCACCACCAAGAACGGCATTTGTTTGTCAAAAACCAATCCTGTTTTCAGTCTCTGTTTCTCTTTAAATGCTTCAAGGACCCAACCACGCTGTTCTAGCGGACGTACGGTTGCGGGGACGTCGCTCAAGGTTTTTCTTTGTCTTGCCTATTATGTGCTCGACGATGTGATTCTGTGAATTGGCTAATCGTTTCTTTTGTTTTAGGAGAATTTGGGTAGGTTAAAGCAAATGGTTAGTGATGCTACGAGCTTGAATTACTGGGTTGTGAGAGACTATTATCGTCTCGTGAACTCAGTTAACGCGCTCGAGCCGCAGATACAGAGTCTCTCTGATGAACAGGTCTCTGGATTTTTAATTTGTTGTGAAGTCGAAATGTAGAAATATATCCCGAGGGATTTTGCATGATGGATTATTGTTTGTTTGTTGTAGTTGAGCGCCAAAACTGCGGAGTTTAGAAGAAGGTTGAGGCAAGGGGAGACGCTAGCGGACATTCAAGCTGGTTTGCAATGAGTTAGCTCTTATGATTTGGTTCAGAATTTGGAGTTGAATGATATGAATAATCCGTTATTTATTTGTTTCCCCGACTATTACAGAGGCCTTTGCAGTGGTTCGTGAAGCAGCAAGAAGGAAACTTGGCATGCGCCATTTCGACGTGCAGGTTGCTCCACGTATTTTATTTTAGTCACTCATGAAGCAGCAGAGCTGCTCTGTTGTAATATTACGTAACTTAGTGCCTTTACTCACCATTTGATTATTAATTCATTTATTCTTCACATTTTAACGTTAGGTTATTGGAGGTGCGGTTCTTCATGATGGGTCAATTGCTGAAATGAAAACGGGTGAGGGAAAAACCTTGGTTTCTACGCTGGCTGCATATCTCAATGCACTGACTAGTGAGGGTGTTCATGGTATGTTTTTATCCTGAACTGATCCACTGACTTTGCTGAAATATGGATGCTCTTGGTTTTCCTTTCGTTGGAATTGTATCTTGATTTCTCTTTCTCAGTGGTAACTGTAAACGATTATTTGGCTCAACGAGATGCTGAGTGGATGGGTCGTGTTCATCGCTTCTTAGGCCTTTCAGTTGGTCTCATACAGGTGATGAGTTCGTACAATATGAAAGAATTGTTGTGTTAAGCTTGTGATGGTTTTGTGCGAGTGTGTATGTGTGACTGGAAAACATGGCTTCTATAGAACAAACAGATTGCTGTAACCATCCAAACTCTTGAATATTCTCATTGATTATTGTCTCATTGATGTGCTGTTACATGCATGTGCAGAAGGGGATGGCACCACAAGAGAGGAGATCAAATTACAGATGTGATATCACATATACAAATAACTCAGTAATTCCTTTTTATTTTTTATTTTTTTTGGGATGGATACCTCCAGTATAGCATTTATAATATGCTGCAAGTTCCTCCTTTCTCTTTTTAATCTTATTCTGATGTATTGCTATTCATATTGCTATCAGGAACTTGGCTTTGATTATCTGCGAGATAATCTTGCTGGAAACAGTGAACAACTTGTGATGCGATGGTACAGTAGGCATCAATTTTGTTTAATTATTACCATGACATTCTTGTTTTAGGCTTATTTCCCTCTTGCATCTTTTCCTCTTTTTAAAACTTCATATTGCTAATTTTTTTCCTGTCATTCTTATTCTTTTTATCATTTTCCTTACAGTAATTGTTCTTGTTATTAATCTAATTCCTTCTTCACAATAATTTATTATATTAATCTTGGACTATGCATAGGCAGGCCAAAGCCTTTTCACTTTGCAATAGTTGATGAAGTTGATTCTGTTCTCATTGATGAAGGTCGAAATCCACTGCTAATAAGCGGTGAGGTAATAAAATTTACAATGATAGAATTGCAATTTATAACATATACCTAGAGAATCTGGGAACTACCATCTTGCAGCTTCCATTGACAACCCTTTAATGAATTGTGGATCTTCTCTAATCTTATGCTAGGCTAACAAAGATGCTGCTCGGTATCCAGTTGCTGCTAAAGTGGCAGAGCTGCTTGTTCCAGGCCTTGTAAGTCTATTTTACTGTCAGACATGTAACATCTGTTCCATTAATCTATCAATTATGCTTAGTTTCTTCTACAAATTGATATGGTAACAGCATTACAATGTTGAGCTTAAAGATAATTCTGTGGAGTTGACTGAGGAAGGAATAGCACTTGCTGAAATGGCTCTTGGAACAAATGATCTGTGGGATGAAAATGATCCCTGGGCCAGGTGAAAATTTTCTTCCCTCTTTTCCCCTTATTCTGGTCACCTTTTCATTACTTGGAAGAATGTCAAACATAGAAACAGCACATCCCCTTTTTTGTATTCAATTATTGACTCTAGCTTTACTTTCTTACATCACTTCAAATCAGGAATGCTGCTACGTGAAACTAAACCTTTCTTTTTCTTCATTAAACCCTTTGAAAGGGGTTGTGATTGTAGCCAAATAAATTGTAAATCATATCAATCAGCCTCATAGTTTCTATTTTGGCTCATATGGTGCATCATTCAGATCACTTTTCTGGGTTGTTTTCCTTGATATGGAGGATGGTTATTTTAAGAGGTGGTGTATGGTCAGGTTTTTCTTCTTTGAGATACAAATTTCTCTACTAAATTTACGATTTGAATAGGAATGCCCATTTGAAGAATTACATGGAAAACAAGGGCACAACCACTTGAAGGTTCAATTTTTGAAGGAAATTGTTATGACTAGAGAGAAGATTATATTTCATATTAACTCTTATATGAGGGACAAGTGTAGGAGGGAGAGATAGTCTGATGGGGATTGTAAATGAGGAATTAGAAGCTAGGTGCCTCATGGTCTATGTAGAATAATAAGCTACCGTCTAAAATGCCTTTTGCTTACTTTTGGAGGCCTTAGAGATTCATACCTATGTTTTTTGGGAACTATGGATAGCAAATAAAAAGATATCATAACTTTTAGTTCTCGTAATGACTTAATATAAGAATTTAATAGCTAACATGTAGAACTTGTAAACTTTGTGATCAACTCTCTAGACACAGTCTTCTTTTTGAGGAAATGATAGTCCACCTTTATATGTTTCTTCTTCTCGTGATAATCCAAAAGATAAACTAGATTAGAGGCTATATGCAACATTACCTTATTGTCACGTACCAATCTCATAGATAGGTCTAGTTGAATAAATCCCAATCTCCTCCAGTAGATGACATAGCCATAGTAGCTCACACATTGCAACTGAAACAACTCTATACTCAACTTCTGTGCGAGAGTGAGCTCCTAGGTTCTATGTCTTACTCTTCCATGAAATTAGTTTTGCTCCTACAAATACATTAGAAATTGAAGTATAACACCTATCAAATTGTGAGCTTGCATAATCTGTAATTTTGAAAGGTTTGCATAATCTATATTTGTATATTCCAATAAGTTAATATATCCGTGATTATAGGATAGGAGTTTTTATAGGAGCCTTTTTTTTAATGTATCGTATAATGTGAAGTGTTACTTCCTATTGTTTAACATAGGGTTAGGACATAAATTGACTCGTCACACTAACTAAGAAGGCAATATTAGGTTTGGTTGATAGTGAGATATAACAACTCCCCAACTAAATTATGGTAGTTGGATCAAAACATGGCTCCCTCATTGAGTACAATTTTAGCATTAGGATTCATAGTGTATCCATAAGCTTGGACCTTGATAATCCAGTCTCTTGTAATAGATGCAAAGCATATTGTTTGAGAGAGGCAAATCCCTGTTTGAACCGTGCTGCCTTAATACCCAAGAAATATTGTAAAGGACCAATATCTTTAGCTCGAAATTGTTGTTGTTGGTTGACTTTCAACTAAAAAATACCAAGTAAATCATTCCTAGTGATTACAAGGCCATCCATATAGATAATCGTATGGACAAGTCCCTATGCCCTATGGCGATAAAACATAATGATCTAATTGGCAATGTTGGAGGATAAGTTCTTGCACTATTGTACTCAATCCCCAAAACTATGCAATAGGAGATTGTTTGAGGCCATTTAAAGATTTTTTCAATTGACATACATAGCTTGGTTCCCCTTGAGCAATAAAACTTGATGGTTGCTCCATGTAAACGTCTTTTAGAAGGTAGCCATGTAAAAGTGCATATTTGATATCAAATTGATGTAGTGGCCAATCAAGCCAAGAAGCATTTGATATAAAAGGATGGACTAAGGCATTCTTGGCAACAAGACAGAATGTGTCATATTATAGGTTAAATTTTTGAGGGTTGCCTTTTGCAACTAAATGAACTTTGAACAATCAATAGTTCCATTTGATTGAATCATTATAGTGAACACCTTTCATCCATAGACTTGCCAAAAGGTCAAGGCACAAGCACCCAAGTACCATTAGATTGAAAAGTAGTCACCTCCTCAATTATAGTAAATCACCCCCAAAATGGGCCAAAGCTTTAGCCATTGTCTTAAGAATAGCATAGAAGGCAAAGTAGAAAGAAGAGGGCAAATAGGAAACAAAAGCGGTATAACAAGGAGATAGGAATGATATGACACAATATTAAAGCTAGCATGTTTGGTGCAAGATATGAGTACCTTTATGAAGTGCATTATGCATGCCAAGATCAGATGGAGTGGATTTATATAAGAAAGGATCCATAATCTAATGTCTTAATATTTTGGGTAAAGAAATAGAACTCTTGTATAGAGAGTAGAGACCACTCATCCTCCTTAATAAAATATTACAAAATTAATAGTTATTATATGATATATAATTTGTCTATAAGTAGGGGTCTTCTATTATGTAAAATACACAAAATCTTAATAAAGATACAACCATAATGGTTTTTTGCTCGTGGATGTAGGCTTTAGGGCTGAACACACAAAACCTTATATAAATACCATCTCCTTCTTCTCTGCTTTCAGTTACAAAGAATGAATGCTGTTTTTGGTGTCTAAGTAAGTGAATCTAGCTTTTTCCTTCACAATTGGAATTCAAAATTCATTGTCTATTTTACACATTCAAGTTGTAACTAATTGTTCAATGAAATTATGCAGATTTGTGATCAATGCTCTGAAAGCAAAGGAGTTTTATCGACGAGATGTTCAGTACATTGTTAGAAATGGGAAGGCTTTGATAATCAATGAGGTAGAGAAAATACGTGCAAGTGCATATGCTACATTTACAATGCAAAGAAGTTTGTGTAATATTATCGAAGACAAAATTTATGCAGTTGACAGGAAGAGTTGAAGAGAAAAGGAGATGGTCTGAAGGGATTCACCAAGCCGTGGAGGCTAAAGAAGGTTTGCAGATTCAGGTTTAGTTTGATTAGCTTTTACTGTTTTATGAAGCTTGCAGACAAATGGTTCCATGGAAATAGGAATTTACTTGCTGCATCTTGTTCTGCTGGGGCACTCTTTAGGCTGCTTCAATTGTGGTGGCACAAATAACTTACCAATCACTGTTTAAGCTCTACCCGAAGTTGTGTGGAATGACTGGAACTGCCAAAACTGAAGTAAGTGAATTATTCAATTATCTTTTCTGTGTCCAATTTTCATGATTTTTCATTTTGATTAAAATAATATGATCATGTTGCAGGAGAAAGAATTTTTAAAGATGTTCCAAATGCCTGTTATTGAAGTACCCACAAATCTACCAAATATCCGTGCTGATTTGCCAATTCAAGCATTTGCGGTAAATCTAACATATCATGTGCATATATGTTTGATATACGTTACCCATGAATATGAATTGTTTCTTTTCTTATTATTTATTTATGCTTGTTACAAATTAGATCAAACAATTTGTTTAGATATAATTATATTAGTTAGGATTGATATTCTGCTTGATTATAGGAGATTATTTTGTAAAGTAGTTACTCCTAATCACTATGAATATGTACCAATACTCTCTATAATATATAACGTAGAAATTATATTTCTTCATATCATTGTATTAGAGCCTATACGCGTCTTCCTTAGGCTAACCTTCATTCTGCCAAGTGAGCATTAGTAAATACCTTTGCTTCCTTCTTCCTTCAGTTTTATCCGGACAACAAAACCTTATATATATATATACATGCATTCCTTTTTTTATTGGGTTACCTACTTCAGACACCCAACTTTTATCCTTAGCAATAACCATTTCTAGCTGTATTGTGTTCCACCTGCGGTCACCTTGGGTCGACATCGTACTAATAACAGTCACCATATTTTTAGACGTCCATTTTTTCTCATCATGGGCACCATTAGGAGCGTTGACAGTAGATCGACACACCACCAAAGGACGATCATTAGACGACTTGCGTGTGAATCTCACGTCTCTTGATCATTTTGCTTCTAGGGATGGTAATGGGTCAGGTTAGTTCGGGCCTAGGGTAGCGGGCCTGAGCCTGACTAGGCTAAAGGTAGCTTGGCTTGAGTCTTCGCCAGGGCTGATTTTTTTTAAATTTAAAGATGCAAAAACGTCATTTGCTTATAAGGGTCAGGCCTGGACAGCTCGAGCCTAATCCAAGGTTTGATCAACCTGGGCCTTGCTCGTTAACTTTGGGGCGGACTGGACTGGATCCCAATTTCCATCTCTATCCACTTCTCCATACACACATCGATGCGTGGAAGATTGTACAACACTAATACAGCCTTCAATAACCCTCTTTGATGGCAAAAACTCCTCTCAACCATCCCTATGCTAATGACATACAACGGTGACACTTTGGTGTAGTTCTTTGACAACGTGTTTGAAGTTGTGTGCAAGGTACTCAATTAAGTTATGTTTACTAGATTTGTTCGAGTTTTTGTGATTATTTTGGTATAATTATGATAGGCCTAAGGTGACCCGATTCTACGTTAGGAGAAATAAGCAGAGGGCAGAGGAGAAATAGGCCGAGGTAGTTAGTTAATAGTATTGACAATCAATCCTCGGATTTTCAGATAACAGAATCCGTTAATAGCCACGGATTCTTAGTACAAATAACAGAATGGAGAGAGAGGAGGATAGGAGGAATGACACAGGTGTGAGCCTTAGGCTGGAGGTACTGGACCTCGAAATCCAGATTATCTTGTATACGTTTTACAGAA
>JANKYF010000006.1:23394780-23408952 GCA_029829435.1 Erythroxylum hondense
TGTTACGGTTTGATCTAATTGCAAGGTATGGGACTTGAATCCTATATTGATTAAATACAAAGTTGATATGAGATTTATAAGGACTTTGGGCTCTCAACTCTTATAAGCTAGCTTTTGGGGTGTGGCTCTCCTAAAAGTCCTTATCAATTGGTATCAAAGCCGGTCTTGGAGTGGTGGCCTGGGAGCACCAGCCGTGACTAACGTGGCCGTGACCAATAAGGACCTCAGAGTGGTGACCCATGTAGTGGTGACCTGAAAGTGTCAGCCGTGACCAATGAGGACATTGGTCCTTATGGGGGACGAATGTTACGGTTTGATCTAATTGCAAGGTATGAGATTTGAATCTCATATTGATTAAATACAAAGTTGATGTGAGATTTATAAGGACTTTGGGCTCTCTACCCTCATAAGCTAGCTTTTGGGGTGTGGCTCTCCTAAAAGTCCTTATCAACTGTTTTGCAAAAAAAAAAAAATTCTTAAAACACCCCCCATCCTGATGCTACTCTGCTACTTTCACTCTCTCTCAGTTCTACTCTTCGACGATTGTCCTCTTCGGCGACTCTCCACCATTGGTTCTATCTCTCTCTCTCTCTTTGGGACTTTCCACTCTTCCATGCGGGCAATAAGAAACCCGTGCAACACCCATCAATAATACATAGCCAAACCTACCCGCAAAAGAGAAAAAAGGGAACAAGTCAAATTACCCAAAGATTTCAATTGAGGACTGATCCCATGATTGCATTTCATGGAACACCTCATAATCTCCTTCAAGAGTTTCTAATTCTTATTGGTGTGGGTCTTTAGAAAGGTAAATGGGTCTAAGAGAATGAAAAATTCTGAGTGAATCAGGCCTTGCAAGTGCTTCCTCTACCCACTGGTTCCATGAGCTATTCTCCATCTCCATCTACCAAGTTAACAATGGAGACACACAAAGAGAGAGTGAGAGACACGACTGTAATAGAAGTAGGTTGGTGAGTGGTGATTGTTATACAACAGTCACAACATGTGGTTGTTTTTTTACTTGCTAAACTCTTGATCAGAACAAGAAAAAAAGACACCGTTTTAGGTAGGAATAAGAAACTATATATTATGGTAATTAAGAAAAAAAACATTGTTTTTACAATGTATAAGAATTTAAGTTAAAATTTTTATTAAATTAAACGTATAATTTTACAAATATCTGAAAAATAATATTAATGAAAATAAATAAATTACTATTATTTTAAATTTCAATTATTATGATTTTTGGAAATAGGTTGATGTAAAATTAAAAATTATACAGTACAATACATTCAAGAACTATTTTGCAATTTTTTTAAAAATTCAAGGACCATTTTATAAATTTAAAAATTACCCAAAACGGTACTTAATATTGATCGATACCGGTACAGTATCATATCATAACCAAATCTGGTACTAATACCGATACGGTATTCATAACATTGGTAAAAAACTGATGAATAAATCTCAAAATTTTCATTTTGCTTATGTAGCAGCTAATACTACTACACCAAATTCATCCATAGAAAAGATAATTATAGTTTCTACAGAAGAGTTTGCTTAGTTCACACAGTACTAAGAAGCATTAAAAAGTTTATCCCATCCTATCACACTATTGCTAATTTAGGTAACACACCCTCGTGTCTCCTTTCATCTCTATCACAATGAGTCGTTGACTCTTGTGCCTTAGATAATTTGACAGTTAATCCTAATCTTGTTTCTACTTTCCAAAGCCACTTGTCTCCGTCCTATGTTACCCTAACCAATGGATCTACTTCTTTTGTTATTGGATATGGAACTATGAATCCCACTCCATTAATATCTTTATCATTTGTCTTAAACTTATGGGGATTCTCCTTTAATTTATTATCTATGAGCAAACTCACTTGCACCTTGGATTGTTATATCTTATTCTTTCCCGATCTTTGTATTTTTTAGGATCTTATGACAAATAAGATTATTGGTAAGGGACGTGAATAAAGAGCTCTATACATTATGGATACACAGATACTAAGATATATTGCTTGTTCAAGTGTCTTAACTCCTTTTGAAGCTCATTGTCGGTTAGGACATCTCTCTTTACCTTTATCAAAGAAGTTATGTCCTCAATTTCTTAATATATCTTGCTTAGACTGTGAGTCTTATCAGTTTACTAAATATCATCTTCTCCCTTCACTCCCTCGAATGACTAAAAGAGCCAGTTTTTCATTTGAATTAGTACATTCTGATGTTTAAGGTCCATGTTTTGTTGTCTCTAAAATTGGGTTTCAATTTTTTCTCACTTTTGTTGATGATTTCTCTAATATGACTTGGCTTTTTAATGAAAAATCGTTCTAAGTCATTTTCTCATTTCACTATGTTTTATACTGTGATCAAAACTCAATTTAATATCTCTATTCATACTTTGCAAAGTGATAATGCCATAAAATATTTTTCCACATCATTTCAAACCTACATGATCCAAAATGGCATTCTTTATCAGTCATGTGTTGACACACCATCTAAAAATGGTGTCACTGAAAGAAAAAATTGACATCTCCTTGAAAGAGCTTGAGTACTCTTATTTCAAACACATGTTCCCAAACCATTTTGGGCCAATGCTATTTCCACAACTTGGTTTTTGAACAATCATATGCCTTCATTTGTTCTTCATTTGAGATTCCTTATAATGCCCTTTTTGCCACTAAACCCTTGTTTCGTATTCTACTACAAATTTTTGGTAGTACTTATTTTGTACGCCATGTTCATTTTCAAGTTACCAAATCAGAACTTATCTTTAAAATGCGTTTTTTTGAGCTACTCTTGCCTACAAAAATGACACCGGTGCTACTGTCCTACTTTAAACAAATATCTTGTGTCAGCTAATGTTTCTTTTATGGAAAATATTCTCTTCTCCCCTGATTCTTCAATTTCTTAAAAGGTGGACGATGACCTTTTAGTTTACAAGATCACCTTTCTCACTACAAATGCCACTCTACATATGATCCTCCTATCCAACCACAACCACCACCTATTCATTTGCTCTATTCTGGAAGATGCAATCATCTTGATACAAGTTCACTACTTTTCTCTTCTTCATCACCAAATCCCACAACATATAATCCAAAACTTCCAATTGCTCTTCACAAATGTAAACGTCAATGCACCTATCCTATTTCCTCTTTTATTTCTTACGATTATTTGTCTCTCTTCTTGTTCTTTTGTTGCCTTATTTGATTCCTTGACCCTCCAGAAAATTGTTCATGAAGCGTTATCTCATCCTGGTTGGCGTAATGCCATGATAGATGAGATGAATGCTTTGGATGCTAATGATACGTGAGACTTGGGGACTTACCTATTAGAAAGAACAGCATTAGATGTAAATGGTTGTTTGCTGTTGAAATCAGTTCTGATGGATTTATGTTTTGATTTTAAGTACGACTTGTAGCTATGTCCACCTCTATAGTGTGGATAATTCTAATACTTTCTCTCTTATGGCTAAACTGACTTCTATTCATCGATTCATTTCTTTAGTAGCTACTCATGATTGAACCCTACATCAATTAGATATCAAGAATGCTTTCTTATATGGAGATCTTTGGAGGAAATGTATATAGAGCAACTAGTTGGATTTGTTGCTCAGGGGGAGAATGGGAAAGTTTGTTGTCTTCACAAATCCTTATATGGTTTAAAACAAAGTCCTTGGGTTTGGAAAATTTAGTCAGGCAATGGAATAGTTTTGCATAAGTAAGAGTAATTTTGATCAGTTAGTATTCTATAGACATTCTATATCTGACATCATTCTCCTTATTTTTTATGTAGATGATATTGTTATCACTGGTGATACTATCTCATTCACGGTTAATTTCATACAAAAGATTTAGGGGCTTTGAAATAATTTTTGAGGGTTGATAAAGGGTAAGAAAAGCAATCTCTTGTCACAAAAGAAGTATGTACTTGATCCTAATTGAGAATGGAAAGATGGGGGCTAAGGCATGCAGTGCTCCAAAGATTCCTAATCTACAACTCACCAAAGATGGGGATTGTTTGAAGATCCTGAGAAATATAGGAGATTGGTTGGAAAATTGAATTATCTCACAGTAACTTGTCTTGATATTGCATATTCTATTAATGTTATATGTCAATTTATGTCTTCTCCTATCATTCATCTTTGGGCTGCTCTAGAACAAATATTATGTTACATGAAAGGAGCTCCTGGTCTTGAGATTCTATACAAAAATCATGGACACACTCATGTTGAGTATTTCCCAGATGTTGATTGGGCAAGCTTTAAGATTGATCGAAGATCAATTATTGGTTATTGTGTTTTTGTTGGAGGAAATTTAGTTTCATGAAAAGGTGAGAAGAAACAAGTCTGTCTAGATCTAGTGCAGAGTTTGAATATAGAGCTATCACACAATCGTCATGTGAAATAATATGGATATACACAATCGTCACATTGTTTTGATAATCAAGCAACACTACATAATACTTCGAATCATGTGTTCCATGAATGAATTAAACTTATCGAGAAAGATTGTCTTTTTGTTCGTAAAAAAGTACAACAAAACTTGATTTCCATAAGATATGTTAAAATTGGAGAACAACTTGGGGATATTTTCACAAAGACTCTAACTGGAGCTTAGGTGAATTTTATTTGTAACAAGTTGGGCATGATTAATATCTATGCTCCAACTTGAGGGGCAATGTTACAGATTCTATCAAATAATCTATTTAGATATCATTATATTAGTGAGGATTGATATTCTGCTTGATTATCAGAGATTATTCTATAAAGTAGTTACTCCTAATCACTATAAATATATATCAATACTCTATATAATATATAAAATAGAAATTACCTTTCTTCATGTCAATGTTAATAGACTGCTCGTGGCAAATGGGAGCATGTTCGTCAAGAAGTTGAATACATGTTCAGGCAGGGCCGACCTATTTTAGTGGGGACCACCAGGTAAACTCCAGCCTTAAAATTATTATACAATATTTACTGCAGTGGAAGTATTAGTTTAGTAAGGACTTGAACTGGAGAGGGAGGATTGCTGGTTACAGTTGCAGTTATTTCTTGTATGGGGATCTTTTTAGAAGATTTTTATGTTGCACCCCTCACCTATTTTTATCTTCCTTTTGGTTCTTCTTAATGCAGTGTTGAGAATTCTGAATATCTTTCTGATCTGCTGAAGGAGTGGAAAATTCCCCACAATGTCCTTAATGCACGACCAAAGGTTAGTTAAATTTACCAGCACTGGACTGTGTGTGGTTTATAGTTTTTCATTTTAGTGTGGTGAAACAATTCAACCCAATAAATTAAGCGGTAGGGTTAGGGTTTAGAATAGATCATATATGAGCTCTAACGGTTAGCTACCTTTGCATACTACGTTAGCAGTGCTGTGTAATCCTTTAACTTGGGACATTTCATTATTTGAGTCAGTATGCCGCAAGGGAAGCTGAAATTATTGCCCAGGCAGGAAGAAAATGTGCTATTACTTTATCCACAAATATGGCTGGAAGAGGTACTGACATAATTCTGGGAGGAAATCCAAAGGTAGGTATATTTGTTGCAATTTTTTTTTTAAACTTTTATCTTCTTGTTTCTGTAGGAAAAATCTGTAAGACCTTAATTTTTAGATAAGCATATGAATCTTGGATGATAAATTTGTGTTCATACCAACATCCATGTGGCGAATGGCCATGTTGCAAACTTTCGATCTAAGTAAGAAGTTTGAAGGAGGGGTGCTATAGGGTGGGTGGAGTGAGTTCAGGGAAAAAGTATAAACTACACCTCCTTAATGCAAGTCATCATCCTATGCCAAAAAAATTGTCATGTATATGGCTTTGCATTCATTAACCATGGATTCTTTGATTCTTTAATGACATCTGTCAGCCTTTTGATTGTTGTAGATGCTTGCAAAAGAGATCATACAGGACAGCTTGCTTTCTTTCCTAACGAAAGAGTCTCTGAAAGTTGAAGATGATGGCGACATAATTTCACATAAGGTTACTGTGTATAAAACTTATTGTGATTGTTGCTAGACAAGTTGCCATGATTATCAATCATATCCTTTTGTGCAGGTATTATCAAAGATAAAAATAGGCCCAACCTCACTAGCTCTGCTAGCAAAGACAGCACTCATGGGTTTGTGCTCTACTCTAAAAGCTTTTTGTATCACCTGCTTTCAGATTGGATATAATTTGTATTGAAATGTTATTCATTGTTGAATATGATTCCCCAGCTAAATATGTTGGTAAAAGCGAGGGCAAGAGCTGGACATATGTGAAGGCAAAATCAATGATATCAAAGTCGGTGGAAATGAGCCAGTCGATGGGCTCTGAAGAGTTGCAAAAACTTGTTGATGAGCAGTCTGAGATGTACCCTCTTGGCCCAACAATAGCACTTACTTATCTTTCAGTTCTCAAAGATTGTGAAGCTCATTGTTCCAATGAGGGGTCTGAAGTGAAGAGACTTGGTGGACTTCACGTGATTGGAACATCTTTACATGAGTCCCGCAGAATAGATAATCAGGTGCCTATCAATTGCTATAGCAGTTGAATTTTAAGCAGGCCTTTTTATATTCTGATACCTTTTATCTTAACAAAAAATCATTTCCGTTTGTAAGTAAATGGCATCGTGATAGCAGCATAAAGTGCATTGGCCCAATTGACTGGCATATGTTCTTTTCAGCATACATATCCTTACTGCCCACACTTCTTGAAATGGTGCTCCAAACATCAGTTCACATTAAGGCTAACAAAAGTGTTATTGTTCTCTGATAAATTATTCTTTCGGAGCAGGTTCACTACCTGCCAGTGAACTCTTCACTTAATTATTTTGATTTACCGATATTAAGATTTAATCATATAGATGTTTAAACTCCACATCTTGAAGTATGCTGTAACAAATGTTAACACCGCCAACTCCTTATTGATTTAAAAATTCTTTGTCACTGCTTCCACTTCTATGCATAGATGTAAGTTTAAGCTGATTTTTTTGCTATTTTATCCCTTCCCTCGCTAAAAAAAAAAGCTTCGAGGTAGGGCAGGAAGGCAAGGGGATCCTGGATCTACACGATTCATGGTGAGGTAATATTATAATTAAACTTTTGCCACTTTTTTTCCTCTGCTTCTTGTTATAGTATTCTGAGATTGGTTGTAATCATCCTTGATTTGCTTGAGAATTAACTGCAGAATTAGATTTTTTTTTTTTTGTTATTCAAGAGATATTATTAAGTAATGTGTATATCATTCCTTCCTATAAATAGGGTTTCTTGTACTATATAACCTACACACTATTTCAATAAGAAACATGTAGCCTTCTGCTTGTTGTGTCCGTGGATGGAAGCCTTTATGGCTAAACCACGTAAATCTTGTCTATATCTCTCTCCTACTTTCTTCCCTATATTTTTACATTTCAACATGGTATCAATGCAAATTCTTTAAGTCAGCTAATTGATGTTCCTTGTGAATCACCTATGTCTTTCCTTGGACCCTTGTGAGTTCAAGACCTTGCTAATTAGAGGTGGTGTTGATTTGGTGATCTCTTCCCAAAGTGAGCAAGAATTTTTGGTTGTTGGTTCAGTGGATCTCTCTTCAAATGAGAGTGTGTTATGTTGTCTTGATGAATCTCTTCCAAAGTAAGAAGGGGTTTATGTCATTGGTTGAAGCATCCATGTTCCAACTTGAGGTAGAGTATTAGAATATCTAGAAATTGATTACAGTCATCCATGACTTTCTATAATTAGAATTAATTGTAAATTAGATATTATTATGTGTATCGAGAAATACTATTACCTAATATACACATCATTCCTACCTATAAATAGGGCTTCTTGTACTATGAGATTTGCACACGATATCAATAAAAAACACGTAGTTTAACACTCAAGTTCTGTATCCGTGTTTCTCTACCATATTATATCCATAAATTTTAAGTTTCAACACATGAACTGATTGTAATGCTACAGAATTCATTAAAGAAATGCCTCTGTTATGAGAACTATAGATGTTTTGTTTTACAGTATAATTTATGTTTGCCTGCTCAAGTTCTTTTTTCACTGGTCGTACTCATGAAACCAGTAATATGGAAAGCTTGTCTATCAATGAAGGACAGAAGTACATTTAAGATGTTCGCTTCGCCACTACTTTATTCCTTTCGTTCCCTTTTATTTTTCTTTTTACTCTATTTTCAGTTCATTTCTTTCAAATTTTAATCATACGAGATAGATAAATGACTTCTATTAGTTTACTAAGGTTTTTGTACAGGACTTTCTTACTACTATCCTTTATTTATTTTATTGTTAAACCATATGCGGAAGATAGATCTTTTTGCGTATTCCGATGATTATGTTGGTTTGAGATGTATTGAATCTGAATCTCTTGGTGCCAAATTTTAGTGTGTAGTTTAGTGCTTTAGCTGATCCTGTGATTTTATTGTTTATGAAACAGCTTGCAGGATGAAATGTTTCAAAAGTTTAATTTTGATACTGAGTGGGCTGTGAAACTTATCTCAAGGATTAACAACGATGAAGATATACCAATTGAAGGGGAAGCTATTGTAAAGCAGGTAAAGCTTTTAAAACATGCCCCTAGTTTGCCATCACTTGTTTCTTAATCCTCTATGTTCTTTCAGTCATGGAATGTCTTAGTGCTAATTTCAACTGTGTTGAATTTTCAGCTTCTGGGACTGCAAATCAATGCAGAGAAGTATTTCTTTAACGTGAGGAAGAGTCTCGTTGAGTTTGATGAAGTATTAGAGGTATGCATTTTGGAAAAGCAACTACCTTATTTGGAGTATCACAGTTTCCACTTTTTTTACCTTCGATCTTAATAGCAGATGCTCAACAATGGTGACCCATCCATTTTCACATGTTGCTAGTTGAATAAGGAATTACTAAAGTTTTAAGGATTACACGACAGTGATCTCCCGTGTCTATGCAATGGCTCATAAATGGGCAGAACTGCTGGCGTCTATTATGCTTCTTTTTTTTCATACAAATGGTCTAAATATAGTTGGCAAACTGCACATACGTGATCAAATTGCATATATTGTCAACTAATAAACACCATGACAATGTTGATAGCATTAAATATTTGAATAAATAATAGCAAATGTAATCTCTTTTACTCATTTGATTCTTTTTGTTACGTCAGGTACAAAGGAAACATGTCTATGACCTTAGGCAATTAATTTTAACTGGAGATAGTGAAAGTTGCTCCCAACATATATTTCAGTAAGTTTCTTTTCTGGTTTTAGTTATGCCTACTTATTATAGGTACTATCAGACCTTTCGTTTCAATGGACTGGCTCGTCCCTATTATTTGCAATAAAACCTCCAAAAGTAAAAAGTAATGATGTTGGTACCACAATTAAAAGAGGTATTAATTAATTGAGAATTAATTTAACCTATTAGTTCAAGTCAGGACTATAAAAAATTATTATATTATATAAATTATTAATTTATTGATTATTAATTGATGAAATTTTCCCATGAAACAAACATGCTTGTATCCAGAAGCCTATCTCTCATAAAATAGTGATACCATTTATGTTCTGCTGGATACTTTATAACCCTAGTGAAGATGATTTTGGAAATTAATCATTTGTCTGGTTTGACTGCTTGCATTACGTTGTGATAACATATTATAATAGATCTCAATAAGGATGGATATTACTAAGCAGAAATTCTGGGAAGATGTCCACGTGTCTCCGTTTTACATGGTACTTATTGAACATTAATAACCGTACTGCATATTCAACACAAAATATTGGGAAGCTCTAACATGAAACTAAATATAACATGCCTTCACAAACAAGAAATAATAAAGTCAACATACTTCAAGTCCTGAGCATTTGAGATGATAGTGTTTGGCTGGGACCTTCTTCGCCAGTTTTAGTAATCTACCTGGAACTTGTTGGTCTGGGTAGTGTGAAGACATCAATAAGTGCATTTTTGTTTCTTCAATCTTGTTTCATTTATGTGTGGCTGTGTGTGCACATTTCTGCATCTGTCAAAATCTAAAAGGTATACGAGTATGTCTGCATGTAAGAGTAAGTTGCCTCTGATATTACCTCTGTATTATCCTACCATGTGAAGCCTTCTTGAACTGTTTAATGCTGTTAAAGAGCAAGCTGTTTGTTTAGGTACATGCAAGCAGTGGCAGATGAAATCGTCCTTGGCAATGTTGATCCCATAAAGGTAGATGTGATACACCTGTACAATAAATTTCCAGTGCTTTTGCTAATTTCCTTAAGTTACTTGATTAGCATCCACGAAGCTGGAGTCTGGGTAAACTCTTGAAGGAATTTATTAATGTTGGGGGAAAGCTATTGGAGGGTTAGTTCGGTCAAGATCCTTCTTTGTTTGTTTTAATTTCTGCCTACTCTGGCTCTGAGGGTCATTGATTTCAGAATTTCCATTCTTTGAAGATAATCGTTATTGTGTAAAATATTTTTAGGTTCAGTTGCAATGATTACTGAGGAAGCCTTGCTGAATTCTCTTCTAAAATTACATGAACTGAGTTCTATAGACGTCAACAATTTTCATCTACCGAACCTGCCAAGGCCACCAAATGCCTTTAGAGGAATCCGCAAGAAGAGCTCTTCCTTAAAACGATGGCTTGCAATCTGCTCAGATGAGCTGATCAAGTGAGCAAAAACTTTTTATTTGGATATCCTGGAGCAGTGCAACTTGTATCTAACTTGTAGATAACTGGCTACAGTGATGGCAGATACCGAGTAACTACTAACCTCCTTCGCAAGTACCTTGGAGATTTTCTGATTGCTTCATATTTAACTGCTGTTGAAGAATCTGGTTATGATGATGCATACATTAAGGAAATTGAGGTTAGCTCTGCCTTTTAACTGCTTCTTTCTTTTGGGCTAAAGATTCAGTGTAACTGCTTACTGAGGTACTCCTCTCACTATATGACAGATGTGTGTTTTAATTAGAATTCTTGTTGAGCACGATAAAAATTATTTTCAGAAAGCTTTTAAAAGGAGCTAATTGTTTCTAATGATAAGAAATGTGCAGCTTGAATAATTTATTAAACTATCAAGTTCACATGTCTCAGTAGCCTATACATTCATAGCGGTAAATTTGTTGAATCTTTGGGGTTGGCAAAGATGGCTGCTTGCAGCTGTGCATCCGTATTGCATTTAGTTCCTATTAACTTATTGTACGTTTCAATCAGACGTGAATATCTAATTCTGTAAGTAACTAATTACACTATCATATGGATTTTCTTGAGAACTTCTGCTAAAACCTTTTGATGGACATGCCAATTATTTTTATTCTTAATCCCTTTGGTTAATCTATACGGTAGTTGGCAATCATTCAATGGTAAATATTTAGTGGTTTGTGGTGCTGGATTATTCATATTTGTGCATATTTTCTCTTTCAAGGAACTCTGACATTTGTCCCACTGGATGGCAATCTTGCATGTTTTCTTTCTTTTAACTTTTTTCTGTGATACCAATTGAATGTAGAAAGCAGTTCTTCTGAAAACTTTGGACTGTTTCTGGAGGGACCATCTTGTAAACATGAACAGGCTTAGTTCAGCGGTAACCTATATGATACTTTTTACCTTTAACTTGTTCAACTTTCCAAAATGTGCAAGATGACATCCAACCCCTTTCAGGTTAATGTAAGAAGTTTTGGGCATCGTAATCCTCTTGAAGAATACAAAATTGATGGGTGTCGATTTTTCATTTCAATGCTGAGTGCAACTCGGAGAATAACTGTAGAAACTCTCTTGCAGTATTGGTCTTCCCCCATGGAATCCCAAGAACTCTTTGTATAAAAGCATAAGAGGTAAGCAACTTATGTCTTTCTTTCACTTTTTGTTGAACATCGCTCTTTAATCAGGCTTATTAAGGGTTGTGTTACTTTTATGATTCTGTCAGCATCAGGACTAAGGGATGCAATATTGTTTCTTTAATGGATTGAGTTTAACTTTCACATGGGGTCCATGTTAGCAGCTTTTTTTTTTTTTTTTTGGTTGGTTGGTTGGTTGGATGAGATTATACTGGAATTCTTGGATCTTTGGTCATATATCAGCAATCTAAACTTGGATCGGTAAAGCTCTCTGTTTAGCTAAGCATTGTATCTCAGCGATGGTGGTCTAGCTCGAAATTCTTTGGCAGCAGACACTGTATCAAATGTTGAAGTTCATTATTATGGTTAACTTCTTTGTTTCCCAGAATGATTTGGAGATTGCTGGATTATTGTAGCCTATCATGTCTTCATCCGCAATTGTTGAGATCTTCAGCTAATTGGACACTTCGGTACTGAAACAGAGAGCTACATGGTGACCAAGTGGCCAGAAGCTATCCTAAACAAAACATATTTTTTGTTTATTAAGCTAGCTGTTTTTGTTATCAAAAGTAAAAAGACCTTTGCGATTTTATTGATTGCTTCTTTTAACTCCCTTTCAACTTCCCCTTTTACAATCATAGGTTTTGTAAATTTGTAGAACAAAATACAGCGGTTTGGTATCATCATACTTCTCATGGAAGAGGACTAGAATGCCTAGAGATTCTATTTGCCTTCGTGGTGTGAATTGCAGTTCACTTTCTTGTATTCTTGCATGAAATCCATTCAACTGATACTATTCAATAGGTCTTAACTTTTATCAGCTCTAGTTCATTCTTGTGTGAAATTTGCCTTGGACCAGCACAGATAAATGCTGTGACGACTAATGAGGTTCTTAGCTTTTTTTTTTTTAATATACAAGGACGTCATCATTATCATTATCACCCAGTCTGAAATCCCGCAATGAAGCAAGATCTGGGGAGGTTTGATAGTACGCAGCCTTACCCTTATATAGTGGAGAGGCTGTTTCCGGTGGACCCGCATGCAAATGAGAAAATATAAGAATGATGCGGTATATAGAAACAATAAAAAGAAAAAGAGGGAATGCTTGAAGGAGGATAGATCTGCGAGAACCTAGTATTATATAAAGTCCATCCCTCGTTGTCACTCACCAAATAAGGGGATTGAGTAACTGGAACAGTTAATCTTTTATCCTTATCCGATCATGCCAAACTTTTATATTCTGAGCAACTACCTCATTAAGGGTTAATTATGACATATCTGTCTTGATCACTTCCCGCCAATTCTTGTATGGCCTCCCTCTCCTCCTCTTATAGTCACTAAGTGTTATGCCCTCACAACTCCGTACATGAGCATTGGAGGGCCTCCTCTACACATGCCCAAACCACCGAAGCCTAGTCTCTCTCAACTTGTCTGCAAAGCTGGCTACTCGTAGTCTCTCTCTCACCACCCAGTTCCTAACTTTATCTCTTTTGGAAAAACCACATATCCACCTAAGCATACGCATTTCTGCTACTAACAACTGTCTTATATGTCTACGTTTAGTAGGCTAACATTCCGCCGCATATAATATGATCGGACGACTTACTGTTTTATAAAACTTTCCCTTAAGTTTTAAAGGAATCTTCTTATCACATAAAACCCCTGATGCACTTCGCCATTTGGCCCAGCCTGATCTAATACGATGTATAATATCAGCATCGATAGTACCATCACTTTGAATGACAGACCCGAGATACTTAAAACTCGTCCTCTATGGTATGACGTCGGTACCAATTGCAACTGTTACTTCATGCGCCACTTGGTTTCCTGAATAGTTTCATTCTAAATACTCCGTCTTAAACCTGCTCATCTTAAAACTTTTCGATTCTAACGCTTCTCTCCAATAGTCTAACTTGGCATTGACTCCTTCCTTGGTCTCTTCCACTAGGACAATGTCGTCCGCAAATAACATACACCAAGGTACCTTTCCTTGAATATGTTTGGTAATCTCATCTAACACTAATGTAAACAACAGAGGACTGAAAGCCGATCCTTGGTGGAGACCCATACTGATAGAGAATGCTTCCATGTCCCCACCAACCGTCCTAACGCTAGTTAGTGCGCCTTCATACATATCCCTAATTACTTTAATATAGGTAATAGGAATGCCCTTAGCTTCCAAACATCTCCATAAGAGGTCTCTAGGGACCCTATCATATGCCTTCTCTAAGTCAATAAAAACTATATGCAAATCCCGTTTTCGTTCCCTGTAGCATTCCATGAGTCTACGGAGTAGATGTATCGCTTCTGTTGTGGACCTACCAGGCATAAATCCGAATTGGTTGATCGATACAGAAGCAACCCT
>JANKYF010000006.1:23421060-23433570 GCA_029829435.1 Erythroxylum hondense
TGCTAAAAAAAGTAAGTTTTTTTTATTAAGTATTTAACTATATAGACCTCTTGGATTATTTGTATTTGTTCTTTGTTCAAGTTAAGAGTTTGGTGAAATAACTTGTATTTCGCCAAAAACTACTGCCAACATCTTGGCACTGGGTGTGTCAATGTCGCCAAACTAAGAAAGGACTTAACCATTGCAAAGGGGATACAATTAAGGTTGGGTTCCAAATGTCTAGTTTCCCACCAAATTATTCCATAAAACAAATAATTAAAAACAAAAGGTAAAATATAAAATTATCAATGAATTTAGTTCACACGTGTAGACAAATCATCAATAAACAGGACAAAAAATATAAGCATAGGCATCGACACTTCAAATCTCGGCACCATGTGAAAAGTTTGGAACCAGATAAGACAATACACTATATTATCCTAGCTAGTGTATCACTTGGTGCCCATCAGCAATAACCATGCATTCTAAATTCTTCTCATGAGTAGCATAATGGAGATTGCGTGCTGCATTCAAGGAAATCATGATATAAGATGTATAACTCGCAAATGAATTCTATCATCGTACGGCAGGTTCAAAAGAAAAGAAAGAATATAAAGAACTAAGTCCCTATTTATGGGAAGAGGAGTTTATGGATGGAATTGAATCGACATAGGCTAAGTAAACCAGTAGAATACTACAACTTTAGTTCGTTGAATGACTATATAGTGTGGCATCAAACTAATTATAGATAACGTAGGCGATAAGTGCATACAGCCATGCGTGAAGAAGGCCATGTAGATTCCTAGTTGATGGGGCCACCTGCATGAGCTGGTAGCCTTGTGCTTTCTCCAACACTTTGTCGAGTGTTTTTTATAATACTTGATATGAGGAAGACTTGATGCCATTAAAAAGAGAGAAAATGATAGTTCCTGAGCCATTACAATAAGGCAAACCCTCTAATGGGGCTCAAGGATTGGCGTCCTAATAATAACTAATGGATAAGCATCTTTTTTACTTTTAGGTAATCTACATTTGAAAGATGACCCTATCCTTCTTCTACTAGGGTTTCATGGTCAGAAGGGATGCAAATGGACGTGTTTTGAGGACAGATAAACTCTTGGACGTTGCCCTGAAGGGGCATGATTGGGAGATAACCAATGACCACCTCTAGGCTGCAGTTGATGTTATTTGTAACAATAGAGGTAGTAAGGCAATATGCACCACCACTGTCGAGTGGCCTTAGCTAAGACATACATTGTACATCTAATTTTTGTCATTGTTCATTTTCATATATCCAGCAACAATATATACGTACATACATACAAATATATATATATATATACACACACATGTGTATCTACATTAGAATTTTTTACGTTTCACATCTAAATAACTTTGCAATTTAGCATTATCATAAATTTGTATTACTGAAGTTTTTCGATCGATCATGCACAAATAAACGACTAGTAAACAGAAAACGTAGAGAGAGAAAGCTAGTGTGAGAGAGATTCCAGAAACAGGGGCAAACAGAGGTTGTTTTAAAAACTCAGCGAAAACTGAGATTTCATTCAACAATTCTTGTGTTACAATTTCTGTAAACAACTCTACATTTATAGTAAATTGTCAACTATAATCTAATCGGATTTTATCCGACTATTCTTGAATGTCTTGAATTCTTGCATCTTGAGTTCTTTACGTAGTTGCATGGTTCGTTGAAAACGTTGTCATGCTGTCCGAAAATTCCTGAGGCATATCACCTACATTCTCCTCCTTGGATCAGGAATTTAACTTCTGAACTCCCACCATTGTTCTTAATTGCTGAAATCGTGACTTATGGAAACCTTTGGTAAAAAGATCAGCCTTCTGATTCTCCATGAAAATATAGTATAATTTCAGTTCTCCTTCCTGTTGTACGTCCCTTAGATAATAATATCTAAGCTTAAAATGTTTAGTTTTACCATGGAATACTGAATTCAATGATATGGAAATCGCCGCTTGATTGTCTACATATACTACAGTAACTGAAGTCAGATGAACTTGGAAATCTCCAAGCAATTTCCTCCCCCAATCCACCTGCTTTGCTGCTGCCCTTGCTGCCACCAATTCGGCTTCCGCTGTAGAGAGAGCTACCAACTCCTGCTTCTTCGAACTCCAGGAAAAACAGGCTGAACCCAACGTCAGGCAGTATCCAGACGTGCTCTTCATGTCTTCAGTTGCTCCTCCCCAATCACTGTCCGCATAACAGCTAAGTTTACAATCACCTGCTCTCTCGTATAAAAGACTAAAATCAACTGTCCCCTTTAAATACCTCAACACCCTCTTTATTGTCGTTACATGTTGTCTTCCCGGATTGCTCAAGTACCTGGAGAGTAGACTTACTAAACATATTATATCAGGTCTTGTGGTTGATATATACATTAGGCAGCCTACCATGCTCCTATAATTCCTACAGTCCACTTCATCTCCATCTTCCTTCTTCATGAATTTTTCCTTCGGGCATACTGGAGTTGAGACAGGTTTACACTGATCCAACTTGAATTTCTTCAATACATCACATACATATTTCTTCTGACTCACTTTGATTCTTCCTTCACTCTGCTCAATCTCCATCCCCAGAAAGTACTTCATCAACCTTAGATCTGTCATCTCGAAAGTTCTGCCAAATTGTTGCTTCAGGAAGCCTATCTGCTTCTCTGAACTTCCAGTAATTAACAGGTCATCTATATATATTGAAATTATCACTTCGTCACCTTCTTCTATACGCACGTACAAGGTCGGTTCACTACTGCTCCTCTTGAATTTTATCTCCAACAGGAATGCGTCAATCCTTACGTACCAGCATCGAGGAGCCTGTTTAAGCCCGTAAAGCGCCTTATTCAACTTATACACGCACTCCTCCTTTCCTTTGATCACGAACCCTTCCGGCTGTTGAACATAAATTTCTTCCAGTAAGATACCATTGAGAAAGGTAGACTTGACGTCCATTTGGTATACCTTCCATCCCTTCTCAGCTGCTAATGCCAATAACAATCGGATTGTCTCAACCCTAGCCACAGGCGCGAATGTCTCTCCATAGTCCACGCCTTCGATTTGTGCATAACCCTTTACGACTAATCTCGCCTTCATCTTGTTAACAGTTCAATCGGGGTTTAATTTAGTCTTGAACACCCACTTCAATCCGATTGCTTTCTTGTTTGGAGGTTTCTCCGTCAACATCCAAGTCTGATTCTTGTTGATCATCGTCATTTCTTCTTTCATGGCTTCGAGCCATTTGGGATTTTGCAAACCTCCTGAACCTTTGTAGGCTCCAAAAAGGCTTCATTACTCTTTCCGTAAATTTCTGTCAGGATTCTCTTTCCTCTCACCGGAATGTGATCGTAATCTTCATCGGAGTCTTCTGGAACTTCTCCGTCTGAGTTCTCTCCATGTGGCTCATATTAGGCCTCTAGATCTACTTCCTCATCTGTAAGTTGTAATTGGTCCGAATCATTATTAACTCCCAAATCACCAGTTAATTGTTGGACATCCGAGGGCAGAGTACCTCCCTTCCTTGCTACCCACGTCTTCTTCTCTTCGGACCAGACCCAGAGCTCATTCTCAAAAAAGATTACGTCTCTGCTCACCTTTACTTTCCTCAATTTCGAAAAATATAGTCTGTAACATTTGCTTACCTCCGAATATCCTATGAAAATTGCCATCTCCGTTTTGCTATCCAGTTTACTCCTTTTGACTTGAGGCACGAGAACACTATAAGGAGACCCGAAAAGTTTTAGATTCTTCAATCTTGGCTTCCCACCATGCCAAATTTCGTACGGTGTTTTGTCGTCAAGAGCATGAGTATGCAACCGGTTTAACAGAAAACACGCAATGGTCACAGCCTCAGCCCAGAAGTCTTTTGGGAGTTGCTTCTCTTCCATCATACACCTTGCCATCTCTACTACTGTCCGGTTTCTTCTCTCCACAACTCCGTTTTGTTGTGGAGTGTACAGGGTAGTGAGTTGATGTTTGATACCTGCAAGCTTACAGATTTGATCAAATTCGTATGAAGTAAATTTCGACCCATTGTCTGTTCTTACAGATTTAATTCTTGCTCCAGATTGATTCTCAATGAGAATCTTGGACTCCCGAAATGTCTTGGCCACCTCTCCTTTGGATCTTAAACAGTAAATCCAAGAATACCTTGTATAATCATCTATAATTAATAGGAAATAATGACTACCATTCAATGAGGCGATCGGCATCGGTCCACATACGTCCATGTGTAGTAGTTGAAGCCTCTCCTCAGCTCTCCACTTGGATTTCTGAAAAGGCGTACGCGTTTGCTTCCCTTTCATGCAGATCTTGCATGTAACGTGATCATGTGGGACTGACGGCAAGCCTTCTACCATCTGTTTCTTCTGCATTGCCTACAACCCCTTCATGTGGTAGTGACCGAGCCTCCTATGCCATAGTTCAATTTCACCTGAATTGCTCACCAACGCTTTTTGCTGGATCTCTTCTAGTCTCACTATAAAACTCTTATTCTTCATTTTTGTTATGAACATCTCTCTCCCGAGCTTGTCCAGAACCTTGCACTTGTCAGTTTCAAAATACATCGATATACTTTTTTCTATTAATTGAGCCACGCTCAGTAGATTATGCTGAATCTTGGGTAGCAGCAACACATCAGGGATGGTTTTGACATCTCTACTACTCCTTTTCCCTCTGCTCGAATGCATACTCCATTTCCAACATTTACGTTGGCCTTCACATTGTAATCCAAGATTTTGAATAAAGATGCATCGGGTGTCATGTGACTTGTGCATCCGCTGTCGATCAGCCATTCAGGCGAGTATGCTTCAGCTCGATCGCAGATGACCACAAAGAGTTGCTCTTCCTCTTCGGCAACTTGCGCATTTGTTTCTTGCTTTCCACTTTGCTTTTTACATATGGCTTCCATATGTCCCTTTTGGTGACACCTTCGACACTCCACATCCGGCCTCTTCCAACACCTGAAAGATAGATGATTAGTTTTACCACAGTGAGGACAAGGATTATACTTGTTCGACTTGTCTGCTCCTGTATTCTTGCTGGATTGTTTCTGGTGTGTTTGAGTATTATGCGAGCTCGTTCCTCCCTTATTTCTTTTCTTCTTCTTGAATTTCTCTTGACCCTTGTTCTTGGCCGAGACTCTATAAGCTCCTTCAGCTACTTCGGTTTTACTCATTATGAGTCTTTGTTCTTAAGCCTGGAGTGCGCTTACTACTTCAGCAAGCTTGATCTGGCCAATGTCCTTGGAATTTTCCAGAGAGACAATGGTGGCTTCAAACTTTTCAGGTACTGACACCAGAAGCTTTTGGACAAGTCTCTGGTCTTTAAAATCAGCTCCTAAGAGCCTAACCTGATCTGCAAGCTGAATCAACCTTTCGGTGTAGCTCTTAACAGATTCATCATCTTTCATTTGAATTCTTTCAAATTCACGCAAAAGATTGAATATCTTCATATTCTTTACTTTCTCGTCACCCGCATATTCATTCCTCAAGAATTCCTAGATCTCCTTCGCCGATCCAAGAGACATTATTCGAGTGAATATGGAGGGTACGATTGCTTGGTATAAGCAAGACTTTGCCCTGGCTTTCTTGGCAATTCTTTCCCTCAACCAACGCAGCTGAGCAATCGGGACATCATCGGCTGGGACCTCCACTTCGTAATCTTCAGCAATCGGTTCCCACAAATCATGTCCTTGCAGGTATGCCTCCATTTTAATTGCCCAGATCTGGTAACCTTCATCGTCGAAGACTACCGGTTGCAAACTTGGAGTGGATGACTCCGCCATCTCAGAGTATGCACTCCTAGTTACCTTTGCGTAATGTGGAAAGAATTTTGTTGCCAAGACGCGGAACTCTTGCTTACACCCTCACAGGTCCCTTAAGAAATCAGCTCTGATACCACTTTGTAGTTTTTACCGATCGATTATGCACAAACAAACAGCTAAAACCAGAGAAACGTAGAGAGAGAAATCTAGAGTGAGAAGGAACACAAAAACAGGGGCAAACAGAGGAGGTTTCAAGAACTCAGTGAAAACTGAGATTTCAATTAATAATGCGTATGTTACAACTTCAGAGATCGACTATACATTTATAGCTAGTTGCTAACTGTCGACTAACTGATTTTAACAGACTCTTCTTGATATCTTGAATTCTTGCATTCTTGAGTTCTTTACGTAGTTGCATGAATCGTCCGACAATTCCTGAAACATATAACCTACATTCTCCTCCTTGGATCAGGAATTTAACTTCTGAACTCCTACCATTGTTCTTAATTGCTGAAATCATGACTCATGAAAACCTTTGGTAAAAATATCAGGCTTCTGATTCTCTGTGGAGATATACTCTAATTTTAGTTCGCCTTCTTGTTGTACGTCCCTTAGATAATAATATCTAAGCTTGAAGTGCTTTGTTTTACCATGGAATATCGAATTCAATGAGATGAAAATTGCCGCTTGATTGTCTACGTATATCACTGTAGCTGAGGTTAGTTGCACTTGTAGATCTCCAAGCAATTTCCTTACCCACACCACTTGCTTTGCTGCTGCGGTTGCTGCCACCAATTCAGCTTCAGCTGTAGAGAGGGCTACCAGCTCCTGCTTCTTTGAGCTCCAAGAAAAACATGCTGATCCCATTGACAGACAGTATCCAGACTTGCTCTTCATGTCTTCGGTTGCTCCTCCCCAATCACTGTCCGCATAGCAACTGAGCTTACAATTACCAGTTCTTTCATATAGAAGACCAAATTCAATTGTCCCTTTCAGATACCTCAACACCCTTTTTATAGCGGTAACATGTTGTCTTCCAGGATTGCTCAAATACCTGGACAACAGACTTACTGAATATATTATATCAGGTCTTGTAGCTGATATATACATTAGGCAGCCTACCATGCTCCTATAGTTCCTGCAGTCGACTTCATCTCCTTCTTCCTTCTTCATGAATTTTTCCTTCGGGCATACTGGAGTTGAGACAGGCTTACATTTATCCAAATTGAATTTCTTCAACACTTCACATACATATTTCTTCTGCCTCACCTTACCCTGCTCAATTTCCATCCCCAAAAAATACTTCATTAAACCTAGATCTGTCATGTCGAAAGCTTTACTAAACTGCTCTTTCAGAACACCTATCTTCTTCTCAGAATTTCCGGTGATCAACAGATCATCTACGTAAATTGAGATTACCACTTCATCACCTTCCTGTACTCACACATACAGGGTCGGTTCACTACTACTCCTCCTGAATTCAATCTCCATCAAAAATGCATCTATCCTTGCGTACCAGCAACGAGGGGCCTGTTTAAGCCCGTAAAGAGCCTTGTTCAGCCTATACACGCACTCCTCCTTTCCCTTGATCACGAACCCCTCCGGTTGTTGGACGTAAATTTCCTCTTGTAGAACCCCATTAAGAAAAGCGGATTTAACGTCCATTTGGTGTACCTTCCAGCCCTTCTCTGCTGCGAGCACTAGCAACAATCGGATTGTTTCTATTCTAGCTACTGGCGCGAATGTTTCTCCGAAGTCCACTCCTTCGACTTGCGCGTAACCTTTTACAACCAGTCTCGCCTTTAGCTTATTAACCGATCCATCTGCATTTAATTTCGTCTTGAAAACCCACTTTAATCCGATTGCTCTCTTATTTGGAGGTTTATCAGTTAATGTCCATGTCTGATTTTTATTAATCATCATCATTTCTTCTTTCATGGCTACACGCCATTTTGGATTTTGCAACGCCTCCTGAATCCTTGTAGGCTCCAAAAACGCTTCATTACTTCTTTCGTAAATTTCTGCTAAACTTCTCGTTCCCCTTACCGAAATATGATCGAAATCTTCATTGGAGTCTTCTGGAACTTCTTCATCTAGGTTCCCGCCATATTGGGCCTCTGGGTCTGCTTCCTCATCCATAATTTGTGTTTGGACTGGATCATTGTTAATGTCCAGATCACCAATTAATTGCTGGACATTCAAGGGCAGAGTATCTTCCTTCCTTGCTACCCCCGTCTTCTTCTTCTCTTCGGACCAGACCCAGAACTCATCCTCAAAAAAGATTACGTCTTTACTCACCTTGACTTTCCTCAATTATGGAAAGTATAGTCTGTAACCTTTGCTTACCTCCGAATATCCCACGAAAATTGCCATCTCCGTTTTGCTATCCAGTTTACTCCTCTTGACCTGAGGCACGAGAACACTGCAAGGAGACCCGAAGACTTTCAGATTCTTCAGCTTTGGCTTACTTCCATGCCACATTTCATATGGCGTTTTGTCATCCAGTGCTCGGGTATACAGGCGATTCAACAGAAAGCACGCAATAGTCACTGTCTCCGCCCAAAAATCTTTCGGGAGTCTCTTCTCTTCCATCATACACCTGGCCATCTCCACTACTGTCCGGTTTCTTCTTTCCACAACTCCGTTTTGCTGTGGAGTGTACGGAGTAGTGAATTGATGCTTAATACCTGCAAGCTTACAGATTTGATCAAGTTCATAGGAAATAAATTCTGAGCCATTGTCTGATCTTACAGACTTAATGCTCGCTCCTGATTGGTTCTCAATAAGAACCTTAAACTCCCGAAAGGTTTTGGCTACGTCTCCTTTGGATCTTAAACAGAAAATCCATGAGTACCTTGTATAATCATCTATGATCAACAGAAAATAATGACTACCATTCAATGAGGCGATCGGCATTGGTCCACATACATCCATGTGTAGTAGTTGTAGCCTCTCCACAGCTCTCCACTGGGACTTCTGAAAAGGCGTACGTGATTGCTTCCCTTTCATGCAAATCTTGCATGCAACGTGATCCTGTGGGACTGGCGGCAAAACTTCAACCATCTGTTTCTTCTTCATGGCCTCCAACCCCTTCATGTGGTAGTGACCGAGCCTCCTATGCCATAACTCAATTTCGCCTGAATTGCTCACCAATGCTTCTTGCTGGATTTCCTCTGGTCTTACCACAAAACTCTTATTCTGCATTTTTGTGGTGAACAGTTCCCTCCCGAGCTTGTCCAGTACCCTGCACTTGTTAGTTTCAAAGTATACCGACATACCTTTTTCAATTAATTGGGCCACGCTTAGTAGGTTATGCTGTATTTTAGGTACCAGCAACACATCAGAGATAGTTTTGACACCGATCTTGGTCGGTATCTCGACCACTCCTCGACCTTCTGCTTTAATGAAAACACCATTTCCTACCTTCATGTGGCCTTCACATTGTGATCCAGAATCTTGAATAAAGATTCGTCAGGTCTCATGTGGCTTGTACAACCACTGTCAATCAGCCACTCCCCCGGATGTGCTTCAGCCTGATCGCACATGACTACAAAAAGTTGCTCTTCTTCTTCGGCAACTTGAACATTTGCTTCTTGCTGTCCACTTTGCTTTTTACATATAGCCTCCATATGCCCCTTCTGGTGACACCTTCGACACTCCACGTCTGGCCTTTTCCAACACCTGACAGCAAGATGATTAGATTTTCCACAGTGAGGACAAGGATTATACCTGTTAGACTTGTCTGCTCCTGTATTCTTGCTAGACTGTTTCTGATTCGAATGAGCATTATGCGAGCTCAATCCTCCCTTATTTCTTTTCTTCTTTTTGGATTTCTCCATTCCCTCGTTCTTAGCCGAAACCCTATATGCTCCGTCAGCTACTTCGGACTTCCTCATCAAGTGTCTTTGTTCTTGAGCCTGAAGCGCACTTACTACTTCGGCGAGCTTGATCTGGCCAATGTCCTTGGAGTTTTCCAAAGAGACTATCGTGACTTCAAACTTTTCAGGAACAGAGACCAGAAGCTTTTGCACAAGCCTCTGATCTTTAAAATCAACTCCTAAGAGCCTGATTTGATCCACCAGCTGAATCAACCTTTCGGTATAATTCTTTACTGATTCATCAACCTTCATTTAAACTATTTCGAATTCACGTAAAAGATTCAAAATCTTCATATTCTTCACCTTCTCGTCACCTGCATATTTATTCCTCAAGAATTCCCAGATCTCCTTCGCCGATCCGAGAGACATTATCCGAGTGAATATGGAGGGCGCGATCGCTTGGTATAAGCAAGACTTTGCCCTGGATTTTTTGGCAATTCTTTCCCTCAACCAACGCTGCTGAGCGATCGGGACATCATCAGCTGGAACCTCTACTTCATAATCTTCAGCAATTGGTTCCCACAAATCCTGTCCTTGAAGGTATGCCTCCATTTTTATCGCCCAAATCTGGTAACCTTCACCGTCGAAGACTGCCGGCTGCATGCTTGGAGTGGATAACTCGACCATCTCAGAGTATGCACTCCTTCGTTACCTTTGCGTATTCCGGAAGGAATTTATTTGCACAAGATACCTAACTCCTGCTTATACTCTCACAAGTCCCTTAAGAAAAATAGCTTTGATACCACTTTGTTGTTTTTAACGACCAACCTTGCACAGACTATCGATTAAACAGTAGGAAATGTAGAGAGAGAAAGCTAGTGTGAGAAAGATTACAGAAACAGGGGCAAACAGAGGATCTTAAGAACTCTGTGAAAAACTGAGATTTCATTCATTGATTCATGAGTTACATCTTCTGTAATCAATAACAAATTTATAGCTAAATTCTAACTGCTATCTAACGACTTTTAACAGACAATTCTTGAACATCTTGAATTCTTGCATCTTGTGTTCTTTACGTAGTTGCATGGTTCGTTGAAAACGTCTTCATGCTGTCCGACAATTCCTGAGACACATAACCTACACCCTTTCGAACCAGTAGATGAGGCCCATCTGTGTCTCACCTATTCTTCGCATCTGATATGCTCTTGTTTGCTAAGACATCTAGCGATCAAGTAGATGTTATCAAAAATGTGTTGTGAGACTTTTGTGTGAGCTATGGACAACTCGTGAACCAAGGCAAATCTACATTCTTCTTTTTTAATAGCGTTACCGCGAGGGACGACAGATATCTCAGTAATCTGTTGGGATTCACCCTCGCCAAGGACTTAGGAAGATATCTGGGAGTTCCACTCCTTCACAAGCTAGTTATCGCAAGCATCTACTAGCTGATTGCTGTCGCATCCACCAAAAACTAACTAGCTAATCCACTCGCAATATTTCTTTGGTGGGATGCACTACTTTGGCTCAATCGGTCCTCCTCATTATTCCCTGCTACATCATGCAAACTACTTCTTTACCTCAAGGAGTTATCCACATAATTGAAGGCACCTGTCGTTGGTTCCTCTGGGGAGCTCATGCAAGGGAATGGAAGGTGAATTTACTCAAATGGTCTGACATTTGTTAGCCCAAAAACCGTGGAGGCCTTGGTTTGAGGAAGTTGAAAGAACATAATGATGCCTTCCTCATGAAGTTAGCTTGACATGTTCTTACTCAACCTCTTGCCCTATGGGTTCAAATATTGAGGAGTAAATATCTGCCCCATGACTCACATTCCTCTAACACTGCAAGTGGGGTCCTGTTCTTTCCTTTGGTGAGCCATCTGTAAGGTTTAGTCAGCAGTGTATCCTGGTATTTGTTATGTATTAGGAGATGGTTTCATTGTGCGTTTTTGGGAAGATGTATGGTTGGGGATATTAAACTTTCAGCTGTTGCTGTGTCCATTATTTTTGAGGTGGAGAGACAAGCTCGTGTGAGGGAATATATTACTACAGATGGCCACTGGAACTGGGGTCTTTTATAGACCCAGCCTCCATTTGCCTCTAGCTTGCAATCATGAGCCCCTATACGGACACCAATGTGTAGGACAAAATCTATAACAACTGAACAAAATCTGGCCAATTCAGTGTCAAATCGGCTTATACTATTTTATGCAATAATTCATGGCGTCCCCAAGATCATCACTGGACACTTATCTAGAGCTTCAAGGGGCCTCAACGCATTCGTTCCTTCCTATGGTTAGCGTTGTTGGGCTGTCTTCTCACTAATATGGAATGGGTCTGGTGACATCTTAGTAACAATCCCTACTGTGGAAGCTGTTCATTAGCTGAGTAATCATGCCTACACGCACTGTGGGACTGTTCTACTGCTCAAACATTATGGCACAGGTTCATGCCTCAACGACACTGGCATAATTTTACCTCAGTCAACGACCTTCTTTGATTGACTGCTAACCTCTCCATGCAAAGGCCACAAATTTTTGGGATGAATTGGAATCTACTTTTTAGTGTTATTGTTGGTTCATCTAGAATTAGAGAAACCAGCGAATATTTGCAAACCTCCCACCTGCCTCTCATGTGTAGGTCATTATGGCTCGAGTTAGGACTATTCAGTAGTTTAATACGCTTACGCTCATCACCAACCCACAAACCTCTCACCTAGATGCCCAAATTGGATGGAGTCCACCAACGATGGGATGGTTCAAGATATATCAACACTGATGAAGTTGTCAAGACTTTCAATGGGTTAGCTTTAGCAGGGGGTGTTAAGGAATGATTGCGACGAATAGAAGACTAGCTTTGTCTATCAGATTGGCAACTACATGCCGTTGGCGTCAGAATTTTGGTTGGGGGAGGGGGGTGG
>JANKYF010000006.1:23481988-23493659 GCA_029829435.1 Erythroxylum hondense
TACATCTTCTAAGTAATCAAAGCTCATTAATAACATGCATTAATTAACATTTATTTGCTTATATACATAAAGATAAATATGGAACCCACCTTATACTTGATAAATTCTTGAATTCCTTGCTACAATTCTTGTTCTTCTCCTCTTCCTCCTCTTTCTTCATTAAAAACCAATAACCCAAGTCACTTAACATAAATTGAAAAATCACACAACACCATTCAAGAAATTAGCTTGAGAATCACTATACCCACTTGATTCTAAAACTTTCTACACCAAAACCCAAACCAAAACCTTAACCTTAATCAAGAACTTACCTTAAATCTTGATTAAACCAAAGGGTTTCTTGGTTCTACTTGAAGCTTAGCTCCTCCTCTATCTTCTTTCTCCTCCAACTTTCTTCAAACTCTCTCTAAATCTCAAGGAAATCACAAAACCCTAGCATTTCTCTTCTTTTTCTCCTCCTTTCTCCACCATGGCCGAAACTCTCACTATCTCCCTCTCTCAATTTCGTTTTTCCCTCCTCTTCTTCTAAAATCCTACCTCTTCTTTCATCCTTTTATACTACTACTAATACTTAAGCCCAATAACTTAAGCCCATCTACTCTTTTCTTCCTTCCTTCTTCATTTTCTCATTCTATCTTAAATCCTACCACACTCAAGCCCATTTACTTTCTTCAAGCCCAATTCATTCTCTTCTTTCTTATTTCATTTAAAGCCCATTGCATTTAATCCTAACCTACTAACCAACTAACATATTAAATTTCATTAATTTTTCACCTAACTCATTAATACTATCACATGTTAATTAATCTCAATTCAATTTATGCTAATCTTAACTTACTCAAATAATCTAATCATGCTTAACCTAAAAAAAAAATTTTGGGGCTAATATAGATGATCCTTACTATAATTGAATTGTTTTTGTTTAAATTTCAGTTACTCATTTGTTACTTATATAATTGTGATATTCCGAACATTCTTGGTCCAAGGAGCTTGATATTCAGGAATGTATTGGAAGTGCTTACTGATTGTATGTGAATGAGGAAATGTGTACTTAACTCTTAGATCTGATGATTGTGATAACTGACTGCGTACATTGAAAGAAAGTGATTAATAGCATATTATGTGGAATGTTGCACTCCATCACATGAATATGCATGATTAGATAAAAGAGTTATGACTAGAGTGACCAACGTGAAAAAAGCTTAAAGCTAATAATGTGCACAAAGAGCCACAAGCTCAACGATGGTATCCATAATGGGTACGGGACAATATCTGAAATGAGCACAGTATCTACAACGGATATGGGACAATTAAATAGGCACTCGGTCACAACAAAGTAAAATTGGAATTAAGTCTCATTGCATTTACATCCATATCTTTACATGTGTTCATGAGATTGATTGCATATAAACGTTGAATTGTGTTGATATAATGATGTATAAAGTTTGTGTACATGTTGATGATATGAAGAATTGAGATAAATGATTACATTGTTTTGAAATGACCATATGAAGTCTTTGTATTGAGAATATGCTTGTTGAAATATGATGAACAATGTGATATATATGGGATTTGAATTTGGATGAGGTGTTATATTGATTGAATTGTGTTTTATACATTAGATGTTTATATTATGTTTGAGTGAGCACATCGATGATAATTCACCCACTAAGTTTGTAAAACTTATCAAAATTGCAGCATTAATTTTCAGGTACTTAGGAGACCTAGATTCTCTAACTAGTCTAGTTGAAGTAGCTTCTGCATTTGGATATGGGTCAGTGTCGGGATCAATTGTAACTGCAAATGTCTTAATTATGTTGTATCAAGAATTGTATCACTCAACAACTGTATATTGTACATGTGAACTTTAGAAGTGAAATGACATTCAAAACTGTATATGTTTGTTAATAAAAATGGAACAAAATGATTGTGACTGAATATGATTGTGAATGAAATGATTCAAAGTTAAGATTTGAAATGTTTTTGTTTGGACAATGATTAAAATATGAAATGAGTTGTTATGTGATGCCCTACAAAATTTGGAAATGTGACAGTCTTAACATGCCCTTGTGTAGAGTATATTCCCGAATATCCTTTGGTATGTCGATTATATGCTCTATAGGAGTGGTATGTTATATTTTGGTATCAGAGCCTAGGCTTAGCATCTTACAAGGGCAATTATCATAAAATATGTCAAGGTACATGTGTCTTAAACATGTCATATTACACAGTGGCAACTGATCCACAGTCTTAGTTGCATTTAAATGAGTCACACGCATGATTATTTGTCAAAAGTAGGTAATATTAGAAGCAATGAGAAGAATGATAATATGTTAGAGTGTGAGAAAATGGAAAACTATCAATATCTTAATATAGGAGATACTATATGGTTCGATATGTTTAACATAGATTTATTGTAATTGTATCCGTGGTTATAGTATTGAATATGATATCAGTATTGTGTTGTGGTTGTATACCTTTGAAATCATGCGGATGTCAATACATTGAAGTGGATTACTTGAGGAAAAATAGAGATACATGTATAAATCATAAGAAACAAAGTGTACAAGTTAAGTTGAAAGAAAACCAAAATTTCTATTACCTTGAGGGGTTGAACTTGGAATTCAAATGTTGATTAACTATTGTGATAAGAGCTTATGATTTAGTATAAATTTCTATTACCTTGAGGGGTTGAACTTGGAATTCAAATGTTGATTAACTATTGTGATAAGAGCTTACGATTTAGTATAAGGTTATATCAGTGAATTTGATATCATAATTTCTTGATGGTTATGTATCTTATATTTGAATTGATTGATAACATACTTAAGTAAGATAAAATAAATGATAATGATATATATGGAAGTCCTCAAGGTTAAGTTGATCAGTTATTATGAGTACACATTTGAAAGTGTGGTTACTTTGGTGAATGGTTTTACTGAGCACATATGTAGTACATGATTGGATATGGTACAGGGAGCAATCTATGACATATTAAATGCTCTTAAGCCCTAGACCCTATAGGTAAAATTCTGAGATGAATCAGAGTAGCGCAGTGGAAGCATAGATTTATGTGAATATATTGAAATGATGACTACTAAGGATAGGTAACATTTGTATGGTCATAGAATACTTAAATGTTATCCATAATCAATTGAGGTCAAGGTATCATTAGCTTAAGATATTAATTGGTGACTTTTCAAAAAATAAGTCTCTAGATAAGATGCAACGATCTTAATAGTACATACCAAGGCATAAGAGTAAATGTACATGCCTATCGTTTCACCAAGCTTTAGTGTATAGGACATTCTGATTATGTGAAATATGATGGTAATTGATCTTATTAAGATATTATGAATGGTCAAAAAGTAGCGATGAACATAGTTGAATGATAAGGATTTCATGAACAGTACAAATAATTAAGGAAAGAAATTTTCTTTTTATAAGAACTTTCACTGAATTGTAACATGTAGACCAAAAGTTCCATTTCTAGGAATGAATGAATATTGAACAAATCATAAATGAATATTGGAGTTGGATAATTATGATACTCAAGCACGAGAAGCTACATGGGAAACTGAAGAGAACTTAAGATAACATTACCCACATCTGTTGAATCAGTCAGTTAAGAATTTCGAGAATGAAATGTCTTAGGAGGGGAGAATTGTAATATCCCGTCTTTTAAATTGTTGAAGGATCTAAAGGGTTAGACTATTAAGTCACATGAGTGACATCAAATAGAATGAATTTGGTACATTTGTGATATGATTTTATGATTGTATTCATATGCATAATATTAGTATACACACATGAATTGTGATTTAGATAAATTGCACTCAATTGACATATTCCAGGGTATGAAACTAAAATGAATATGACATGAATGCCCAATTCCAATGTATTGTACTTTGGATTACCAATGACAAGAATTGATGGACTATAATTGGTAACTTTGAATTTATTTGTTACAATTGAGAAATTGATGACATAAGTAATTAATTGAAAAATGGCAATAATAATTGAGGGTCAAATGGCTTGGATAAATGAGTGACAAATGACAGTATAGTTGTTTGACAAATGGTCTAGCATAACTATGACATTTGGCAGCCTCATAGAAGAACGCGTGTGCTAGCTAGGGGGAGGACATGTGGCTTATGTCTTTATGTAAAAAATGTCCTTAAAGCATGAAGAGTCATCTTACACATGGCATGTCTCTAACATTGGCTTTGTTTTTTGCTGCTCACTTTCTGCTATGGTTCATCTCTCTTCTCCCTCTCACCACCAAAACTCACTTCTCCTTCATACTTTGATTTTGTGCTTTACATCTATTCATGATCACTTTAAGAACTATACAAGATCCTGCACAAATATAGCTAAAATCAACTCTTTGCCTTTGTTGAAACCATGATACTTCCATCTTATACTTGGATGACCTTGCATACATGGAGGCATAAGTTAGACTTGATGAATTGGTGTGTGGAACTTGAGCTAAATAAGTAAGTAAAAGATTGATATTTATGGCATGTTATAATAAATAATCTATGACGATGAAATTGGGATGAATTGTATATGATATTGATGATGAATTCTACTGGAAATTTTTGTACAAACTTGGATAAATTTCTGTTGTGTTCTTGATGTATAAACAGTAGGTTATGGATTGTTTTATGGATGAATTAGATTATGATTTGAGGTATAATGAAGGCGAATGTATGTTAAAGAAAGGTGCTAATATAGTGATCTTGAAATGGCAACAGAACTAGGATATATGAATGATAGTGAATGATAGTTTCTATTTTAATTTTGATGTGTTAAAGGTAATGATCTGTGAGTTGTCTAATGAATGATTTTTGAATTAGGTTTGGACATGAATTTGATAAAGGATTGAAGCATGAATAAGGTATAATTGAAGTGAAATTGATGGACTTTGGTGAAGGTGTGTTGGATAGAGTATGAAGGAGTAAAAATTAGAAGCAAAATGAAGGTTATGGGTGAGTGAAAGTTCACTCACCCCACGATAGTGGGATTGATAAGGCTCCTTCCCATGGTGGTGTGAAGTAGTTTGGAAGGAGAAAAGGTTGGTTTTAGGCAATTGTTGGACTATATAAGGTTAAGACACTTTATAATGGTGTAATTGGACTTGATTAGGGCTTGAAATGAACCTAAAAAGTTGTTTGAATAAATGATCAAATGTTTGATAAGTTTAAGTTGTTAATTGAGGTTATAAATTAAGGAATGGAATGATTGATGTGAATGTATATGAATTTGAGAGCTAAGAGTTGTTAATGGTATAAAGATGTTCATGTGAATGCAAATGTGATTCAAAGGATATAAGAAATGAATTAGGTATGATTGAATAAGAATTGGGAAATTGTGTGAATACTTAATGCTTAGAAAGAATAGATGAATGTATGATTGATGATTTTAGGGTAATCAAACTTACCTAAAGTATAACCTAATTGCAAACAAGTTATATACAAGCTATGATGAATGAATGATCAAGATTTGTGAATAAGGATACATACCTGGGATAGTCAATTGAGCATACATTGAAACATGATCTATATACATGTGAATGATTGAGTGATCATATGATTGATAACTTAATGAATTGTGAACTCTGTGTGTGTATTGCAAGAAGATAGACACATAAGTGATTGCCAACATCCAAACATTGTCGGTTTAGCAAGGCAATAGCTTACCTGAAGTGTACTGTGAGTTGACCTAGATGATCCTCACTATAATTGAATTGTTTTTGTTTAAATTTCAGTTAGTGAATTGCCACTTATATAATTGTGATGTTCTGGACATTATTGATCAGAGGAGCTTGATATTTGGGAATGTATTGGAAGTGCTTACTGATTATATATGAATGGGGAAATGTATACTCAACTACATGTTGAATGCCGAACTTAGAATTGTTGATTGTGATAACTGACTGTGTACATTGAAAGAAAGTGATTGATAAAATATTATGTGGAATGTTGCACTCCATAACATGAATATGCATGATCAGATAAAGGAGTTGTGACCAACATGAAAAGAGCTTAAAGCTCAGAATGTGCACAAAGAGCCACAGGCTCAATGATTAATGAGCCCAGTATCCACAATAGGTATAGACAGTATTTGAAATAAGCCTAGTATCTACAATGGATACGGGACAGTTAAATAGGCACTTGTTCATAACAAAGTAAAAATGAAAGTGAGTCTCAAATGTATTTGCATCTATATCTTTACATGTGTTTATGAGATTGATTGCAAATAAATGTTGAATTGTGTTGATATAATGATGTGTAAAGCTTGTGTACATGTTAATGATATGAAGAATTGAGATAAATGATTGGATTGTTTTGAAATGACTATATGAAGTCTTTTTCTTCATAATATGCTTATTGAAATATGATGACTAATGTGATATATATAGGATTTGAATTTGGATGAGGTGTCATACTAATTGAACTGTGTTTTATATATGAAATGTTTATGTTTTGTTTGAGTGAGCACATCGATAATGGTTCACTCACTGAGTTCACAAAACTTATTAAAATTACAATGTTGATTATCAGGTACTGAGGAGACCTAGCTTCTCTAGCTAGTCTAGTTGAAGTAGCTTCTGCATTTGGACATGGGTCAGTGTCGGGATCAGTTGTAACTGCAAATGTCTTAGTTATATTGTATCAAGAATTGTATCTCTCAACTACTATATATTGTACATGTGAATTTTAAAAGTGAAATGACATTCAAGATTGTATATGTTCATTAATAAAAATGGAACAAGATGATTGTGATTGAACATGATTGTGAATAAAATGATTCAAAATGAAGATTTGAAATGCTTTTGTTTGAAAAATGATTAAAATATAAAATGAGTTATTATGTGATGCCTTAAAAAATTTGGAAATGTGACTATCTTAACATGCCCTTTTGTAGAGTATATTCTTGAATATCCTTCGATATGTCAGGTATATGCTCTATGGGAGTGGTATGTTATAACAACTTTTAATATTTAAGTAAAATAGACAATAACTTATTGATGTGAGTGTAACTAGTCAATCAAAAAATCCATTGCTTATGCCTAGTAGACTAATTACAAGAATCAGGAGTAGAAGCTTAAATATGTTTTGAATTGGGTGACTCAAGTCGAGTTTAATATGGTTTTGTGATTATATGCTAGTTTCCTAATTAGATTAAGGCTTATTGTGGGGTTAAATTCCAACTTAAATAGGAAAAGCCCTAAAGATGATACTTTAAACATTAGGAATACGAATAAAATAAGATACCTAGAATTTTAATTGAAGTGTTCTACTATAATCCTAGATAAAGGAGAACTATTAGTCTGTTTCCTAGTTAAGTAAGAACTATTAAAGTTCCAATTCAAGCAATATTAGTAGTTAATAATTTAATTTAGGGATAACCAATCCTAAAGTGCCCAACCTTTTGATTTTTTTTTCAATTTAGTATCCAAGTTTTTTAAATTTTCAAATTAGTGAAAAACATTTTAAAACCTTAACAGTTCATTTCAAAATGTTAGTTCAATTAGTAATTTGTTGATTTGGCTAACTGAATGTCTTTTATTTATGATATATAGATGTCCATCTAAAAAATTAATGGCCATGCTTAAACTAAAGTATATAGAATTTTTTAGGTAGACACTTATATATCATGAGCAAAAAAGATTTCATTAGCCAAATCAACAAATCACTAATGGAACTATCATTTAAAACTGAAATGTTAGGGTTTTAAAAGATTAGCCACTCAATTGAAAATTTCAAAAGCTTAGGTACTAAATTGAAATTTCTCTAAAAGATTAGGCACTTTAGGATTGATTATCCATTTAATATAAGTAGAGATGTTTGTTACAATTGTAGTTAGGATGTCTATCACATTTTTTCTATATAAAAGGGGAATATAATCACTAAAGGCATTTTTAAGTTGCAAAATCACTTTTTATTAAGAGTATATGTACTTTATCCCCCTATTCTTCACTAAACTTCAAAACTCTTAAAATAATTCATTCTTTTTTGCATCCTAAATCTCTTATGCTTCTTAATTCTTTATAATCAATATGGTAGTTCCTCAAAATTTTGTATTGGTTTTTTTGATCAGATTTCGATTTTGCTCATGGGTTCACTAGGATTTACTCTTAAACGGGTTCACATCACTTATATTAGAAGGGTGTGGTTGACTAGAGAAGTAAAATACCAAGTCATCGATTTCATTATCTTCTATTTAATGAACTAACTTTTTTATGAGTTTTTATTACCACATTGTTTGACCAAATGAGGTCCTAACTTATGGTTTGATAGTAACAAAATATATTAGTCTTAACAAAATGGAATCAAGAAGTATATGAAAGATCATGTGTAAGAGAAAGTGATCAAAAGAGAGGTTAAACCATCTGGATAATCAAAAAGATTATCAAAATGAGCAAAGTGAAGAAAAAAACAATTCAAGTGAATTTTAAAGTAATTTAAGCCAAGTGAACAAAAAAGAGAAAGAATGAATCTATTTCATATACAACAAGTCATTCTAATATTTTTCATAACTTTATATTAGTCATTTTAATGGTCCAAGGGCTCAATATTGCATGGGCATGTTTCATTATATGTAAAATACATAAAAATCTTTTCATAATCAAAAAGAGATTTAATTCTTGATTCATTAAAATAATTGTAAATAACTTTAGAAATGGATTTAGATCAAGTTTTTTTTTAAAAAAATGATCTTTGAAAGAATGTAAAATTTTCTTAAACATTTATTTCAGGAGGTAGATTGACTTATATTATAGTTTAGGTTAAATTATATTAGGATTTTGAAGTGTTTCGTGTAATCTACACACAAATTTATTGACCAATATTTTTAAAAGAAAGTTGGTTTACAAAATAGTGAGCAAGTGTGGTTTGTGTCAAGAACACTAGTTGACATACATATATTATTCAACTTCTATCACAGTCACTAATTGTTGTAATAATTAGTTTATGTCTTTTATAGTTATATTTGCTTGCTTTGAGTATGAATAGATTATTTATGAGTTTAGGGAAGGATATTTGGCATTATAGGGAGTATTTAAAAGATTTTAATAAAGTTTTATCACAATTCTATGCATGAAAGCATAGTGCGAGCCATTAGTACATTATATGATCAAGGAAGTAATTCTTAGATTTTTTAAGTGATTGTGATATTCAGTGAGAGAGCAATTAAATTATTTATGGTTCCTCTTAACTTATAGAAAAGAAGGTGTTTAATGTATTTTTTATTTATCCTAAGAAAGAAAAATGTGTAATGGTTCCTCTTTATAAGAAGGAAGAAATAATAATGAAAGGCTTATCTTTGTCGATAGAAAAACACAACAGTAAATTTTCAAGTAGAGTTCAATGAATAAACAAAAACCAAAGATTCTTTGGCCAGACCATTATAAATATATTTTATCTCTCTTTCTCTCATTCTTTTTATATTTATTCTACTTGTATCATTGCCATTTAATTATTTGTCACATTCACCCTTTTATTTAGGCATTTTATTCACTAATTTTAAAAAGAATTTTGAAATTCACATAAACAAACAAACACAATTCATTGCCCCCTCTTATGTTTTATATGGGAACTAACACACGTTCATAACAATACCTATAGTGATGGGTTAATTTTCATTTTCTTATAAATCTTTCAAAATAATTACGGATTATCTATATTTATTTTTTACAAAAAATATATAATTAATTAAAATGTGATTATAATTGGAGGTTGGACTTTCTTTATCTATCTTCTTATTACTTATAAATTGTTAATATAATTATGACGTCAATTTTTCTTATTCTTTATAGGTCCACTAGTAAAGTTTCTATGCTTGCATTAAGCTTATATTTAGATTTATTCTTGAAATGTAACACCTTAGAAGGGAACTCATTTTGGGTGGAGTTGAATTACCTCATGATGCTACAATTCATCCTTACATTTAAAGATTTAGGTTATTGAGATATATTAGAGATTTAATATAAGTTTACTATTGAAAATTTAAAGGATGTTATAAGAGATATCAAAGAAGAAATGATATTAAGTGTTTTTACAAACTAATTGTGGAGAGCAATATTAAAGCGGTGGAGGTATAGTTAAACATACATCAAGAGATGTTGTAAACAGAAAAAGTCTAAAAAAATTTTAAAAAAAATACAAATTGTCATAAATGATGAAGAATAGAATGTAGGGTTGGAAAACCCATAGGAAATGAACATATGTAAAAGTGTGGAGAGCATATGTAAAAGGATGTAGAAGAGATGTAAAGAGATAAAGAACCCACACTAAAATACAAGGAGCTAGAGAATATGAATAAAGATGAGTAGGATAGAGGAGTAATGGATGAAGATGAACATATCCATAAAATGGAAGAATCCATTGAGGAAGATGAGCAGATGCATAGGGCTGGTAATGAATCAAATAGGAAATGTGATCATAAAGTTGATGACTCTACCATTTTAGATTATACATCAAAAGCTATAATTCTTTTAAAAGATTATTTGATAGCTATCACTTATAATATTGCTTACGAAATTAACAGGTTTCTATATGGATGTTTGATGTGACTTGACTTAAATATACTACAAATGTAGGACAAGAAGGACAAGGAGGAATATGGGTTGACATTAATGATTATTTAAAATAAGCTTATCTAATGAGTTAAGAAGTATGGACAGGAGCTTAAATGACGAAGGTAGGAGGAGACAAAGATTTCTTAAGTTTAATACATAAATTGACTTCCAAAGGCCAATTGATTTGGAAGTTTTTAACTTAGTTTATTTGGTTAAAATCTTTACGACTGTATTGGTTCAACTTCTAGTGGAAAAGCGGATTGAATTTATTTTCATTAAGAATAAGAAGTACATCGTTAACTTCATTGTGTCAAAGAAATGGATGGAGATTTCATATATCTCCAACTCAATCAAAAGATGATTTCAAGATTAAATCATATTAGTTGATACATCAGTGTGGAAGGGAATATGATAACATTAAGGCAAAAATCAGTTGGATAGCGAAGCAATACCTACAATTCTTTAGGGATTGCATAACCTAAAAGACAAATGGGTTCAAGGTTTCACTAATAAAGGGTTCCAATATTAAGATTAATGATAAGAAGGCCTATATAAAAAATTACTCTTAAGATGTTGAATAGAGAGAGAAGAAAATAAGAAAATTTGAGTTGAGGGGTATGTTGATAAGGATTTCAACATGAGTATTAATGGTAAGAAGGCACGTATTGTAAAATCTTTAGCTCTTATGTTGAATAGTATGGATGGGAAATACTATAGGAAGTTAAGATAAGAAGGTACCCTAATAAGGGATCAAACCATTAAGATTAGTGATAAGAAAGCTTATAGGACAATATTTTGACTTAGTTAATGAGGATTTCATTAAGGAATCCCTTTTAGCTCTTGGTTATCCTAACATATTTGTGGAATGGATACTAACATATATCTCCTCTCTCTCTTTTTTTGCAAACCTTATTAATAGGGAACTGAATATGATGTTCAACACCACCCATGTTCTTAGGCAAGGTGATCCCTTGTCACTATTTTTTTTTCAATATACATGGAGGTACTCTTTGTTAGTAGTGTGCCCTAGGCCAATGGATATTTGTGATTCATGTATTAACATTATGACTTGTTAATAATATATTA
>JANKYF010000006.1:23534199-23548804 GCA_029829435.1 Erythroxylum hondense
ATCAAACGGCGGAACCTTTGAGTTAAATCCTTTCTTGATTAGGACAACAAAAAAAAGGCAATAAAGGGAAAGAAAAAAAGAAGCCGACAGGACACGTGTCAAAAGTTGACGAAGCCGAGTAACTCGTATTGCTCTTCGGTGGAGTTTTTATCCAATGTAACGCCGGTACAGGGGGCCCCCCGAAACCGTTTCCATCTAATCATCACAAAAGAAATTCAACAAGAAAAATCTTTTCGCTGCAAGAGCCAAAAAGCCTACGCTTTTTTGGTGACTCTCTTGGCTCCCGTTTCTGTATCTTCTCTCATCTCAGACAACGATTAAGCAAAAAGGAAAACAGAATAAATAATATAAATTTGTGGAAAAAGTCGAAATTTTATATTCATTTTTAATTCGACGGCCTCTCGGAATAGGTGAATCCGCTCTCTCTACGGACTTTCGTTCGTTTTCCGTTTCGTGTTTTTCTGTGTTGTGTATATCTGCATTATTCGTTGGAATTCTAATAGTTTTTTTTCCTTGTGTAGAGGAGGGGCTTGGATTCTAGGGTTTTTCTCTGGCAGTTTTTGACTCAGATACTTTGCTTTTCGTGTTTGGTGTCTTTCTTGTTAAGGCGACGCGTTGGATTAATCGGATGGTAGGGTTTTTATTGATTGCAGGTGATTAGGCTCGTACATTGTGTTGAGTTAGTGCGAATTTGGCAATTTTCTTTTGTTTTGTTTTATGTAATGGGTATCCGCTGATTTGTTGAACTGTAGATGGGTTCGTGTGAGAATTCGGTTGAGGTTCACGAACCCTTGCAACCGGTTGCCACTGAGCAAAATTGTCGCTCAGAGGTGGTCCGGTGTCTGGATTCCGAGGCATTGCCGTGTGTGGATGCAAGTTGTGGTATTAGGGATTGTAGTGTGGACCCCACCTGTATGCGTGATGGGTGTTCAGAGTCTTATCGGAATGGTAATGTTGATTGTGTTGAGCCTTCTGAGGGGACTGCATTTGTTCGTGTGGATGATGGGTCTACGGCTGGAAGTCAAACTGTGGTTGGTTTGATGGAAGGGATAAGGTTGGGGGAGCAATGCCGAGTTGGTGGGGATTGTTTGAATGATGAGAGCGGGTTGGGAACTCATCATGACAATGTGGAAACTAACAACCGGCTGTTTGTGGGGAACATAGGTTCTTCAGGCAAGCATGAGAGGCTGGACAATTGTGAGTGGCTGCCTGCATGTTATGATCAACAGGATGAGCAGCTTGATGGTGTGAATGTTATTGTTCAAGAGGGTGTGGAAGAGAAAACTGATAGTGCAACCACAATGAGGACTCATGACTGTGACAAAAAATTACTTTTACCGAGTCTTGAAATGCCTGTAGGATGTTTATTAGAGAAGGTTTCAAATAAAAATGATGTTGAACAGGACAAGCAAAAAGAGAATGCTCCCTCTGTTGAAATGGCTGAGGTGGATATTGGAGATAAAGGTTTTAATAGGGTGCATACTGATAATCACAGCCAAATCTCTTCTTCTCAACATTGTGAAACGCTTTCTGTTACTTGTCAACCAGGGGCATCGGTGGTACAAGACAATCAGAAAGATGATGCTATATGTGGCCTCTCTATGAGTAGGATTGTCATGGAAAAGACTAGTGATCCCTTGGCAGGAGAAGAGATTGCTGCATCATACCAATTTCTGGCCTGTCAAGATTGGAAAAAATTTGTGGGCAAACTGCCTATGACTGGTTCAGTGCAAAAAGATATTCAACAGGATGGACAAGAGGCTACTAAGCCTGTTGAGTATTGTCTTGAAGAAGGATGTGCAAAAATACTGAAAAAAGTAGGTAGTCCCCTAGACAAGGTTGAGAATATTCCAAGAGACCATATGCTGTCTTTATCGGACATCACTTTTCCTTCTCTGGACACCAAGAGTGTTGATGTTTTAGCTATAAAGAGTGGTGCAGGCAAGGAGAGTGATGCATTTGTTGAGCACTTATGCAGTAATATGTCACCACACCATTATCAGATACCTCTGAAATCGTCAAATGCAGATGATCTGAATACTAATCATGATTGGCAGTATAATCACAATGGGGGAGCGGTGGCTGATTGTCTCTCTGCACAAAATAATGAGTTGCACAATGCCGCTGATATATGCATCAAGGTATTACCTTTGCAACCTTGCCAGAAGATTATGGAGAAGTCATCGGTATCTGATTCACTAAGTGATTGTGTCCAGATGAATGAGCAAAGGGATAATGGTAGTCTTGATGGCCCTTTAACAGAATGCACATCAGAGGTTATGGAGGAGAAGACTGATGTTGGAATTGATACAAATAACGAAGCTTGCAAACCGTTAATAGATATAGACAAAAAAACTAATAGTATAGAGGTAGGTTTGCCTGAAGTGGCCCCTGCCTATTCTGCTGAGAAATTGCTATCTTCACATTCAGGTCGGTGCTTTGGTCATTTAGAGGAAGAAACTTCTAACAGATTAGGCACTTCACATTTTTATGGGAAGGATGTTTTTGGAACTATCATTCCTAGCTGTATGGTTAGCTGCTCTAGGGAGATAGAAGAAGAAGGAAAGGATCAGGCCATTCATTTTCATTCTTGCGAAACCAATTGTCCAGATATTGGGTCATCATCTTCTCGAAAAAGCAACCGAGTCCGTAGATCAGGCAAGAAGAAATGTACTGCAAAGAGGTCCAGGAACAAATCCAAAGCCTCAGAGCTACCCTTCTCTAATATTGCAAGGAAAAAGAGAACTGCTTTCTCAAAACCCGTTCGTTCCTCTACGTGGGGTGTATTGGGGAACATCACAAAAATCTTTGGACTCAGTGATCAACAGAATCATGGATCACCTAAAGTAAGGATTCGCAAAGGAAGTAAAAAGCACAATAATAGTAAAGCTGGGGGAAGTTCGAGAAGGTCCAGGGGAAAGCCTCGTGCTTCAGGAAATTGCATTCGCTTGAGAGTTAAAGTGGGAAAAGATGTTTGCCAAAATAATCCTTGCTTTTTTTTTGCAGATGCAAATGATACCTCATCATTTGCTGAGCCACACCAGAAACCCACCTTCAATAGACCAAATTTAGATGGCTGTTATGAAGATAAATTGGGAGACGAGAGGTCTGAGAAGCAACTTCAGTGTTTTGACAATAAGGTGGAGGACACATCATATACTGCTGTCATTGATGCTCATCTTGCACATGAAGACGTGGATAGCACTGTGGTTCATGAGAAATTAGCTGGAACTAGTGTTCAGGATTTTGTTGTGGTTCCATCCCTTGTAGAAGTTAGAACAAAAGGAGCAGCAATTGAGAATATGTATAGAGATCCAGGAACTTCACCAGATTCAGAAGTTATTAATTTAACTCCTGAAAACCAAGTTAGTTCTGATCCTGTGTTGACTTCTAAAGTTTTCTCTCTCCCTGAAAATGTTACTTGTGGTAAGAAAGCAAAAAAGAGAGATGGGCTTTCTCAGGCAAGTTGCCATCGCAAGAAAGATGGTTTACATGGAGCTGCAAATGTAAACAGAGCTAAGCCAGAAAAGAAACTTGAGTGCCAGCAGAAAGAGACTGAAGAGTTTTGCTCTAGTGAAATTCTTATTTCATGCATCAGCCCAAACAGATCAAGCAACTCATCAAGTGATGAACATCCACAGTTACCTTTGTCAAGAGACACTGAATTTGGTCCTTCCAGTGAGGCCTTGATGGTGGATCCCACCACTGAAGATAAAATCGTTAACAGCCTTGCCAATGGCAAATTTTCGGATTCAAAGAGTTTGCTTCCTTCAACTAAATTTGTTCAACGAGCTTCAAGAAAATCTGGTGGAATGAGAAAGAGGAGCTCCAAAACGTCTGGTTGTGCAAGAATCAGAAAAGAAAATGATAGTAGACAAGGGGGAGTTGAGCGGAAGGCAGTGGACAAGAAAAAACGTAGTGAGAAGTGTGATTATGATCCTAAAGTCAAAGATGACCCGGAAAGTGCAGGTACTATATTATTTGGTGTTTGTCAATTTCATCATGTATTGGCACTTAACTTCATGCTTTTATTGCTTTACTTTAAACTTGATCAGAATTTTGAGGTTACAGAGGCTCACTAGTCATATTTTTGTGACAAATTGGTGCATCAGGAAACCATACTGAAATTGGACAAATTGATATCAGGGAAGATCCTGCATGCCTACATGCAGCGAAATTCGAAGTGGGATTAGATAGTGTGATTGAGCAGTATTTACCCAATGATAATGCCTGGGTGCGCTGTGATGATTGTCATAAATGGCGGCGTATTGCATTTGCTCTTGTGGATTCTATTGGTCAGACGAATTGCAAATGGTATGTTGTCATTCATGCTTCTGTGTGATTCTGTCATCTTTCATTTCTTTCATCATGAATTGTTCTGATGCACTAATTATTTACTTGGTCTTTCTGATAACTATGTCTCTCTCTTTATCTGCAATATATTAAATATTGACAAACCTCACCTTTTAATTTGTGTATTTCTTGCATATTTTCAAGTATAGTTGAAAATTGGGCATATTTTGGCTATCTTAGATTCTTCTGTGACACATTTTTGAAATATGTTCTATTTTAGTGCATTCTTGTGCTGAATGATCCATGGACCTTTTTTTTTTGTCCGCTTTGTGTGAGTATAATCCAACTATTTGTTTTCCAGACAATTTTGATTTAATGCTGCAAATGAGATGTTGGTCCTCCCTTTATCATTTTCATGATTCACACTTAGAACAGTTCTGCGCATGCTTGCAGACATAATCATTAATTTAACATTATGTTTACATGAACAAAATGACGTTATCTACCTCTCATGTTAGCTAAATTTTCTTATATTTTGTGTATACATTCCCATTATCTTCTATTTTTATCCTTTGCTCTCTCTAAAGGATGAGCTTGTCTATTATGACCAGTTGTGCATTTCCTTTTAGTATTCTAGGCTATAATTTCTGTTTCTTGTGAAGGATCTGCAAGGATAATACAGATGAAGCCTATGCAGATTGCTCCATTGCCCAGGAGAAATCAAACGCTGAGATCAATGCTGAGTTGGGCTTATCAGATGCTGAGGAAGATGCTTATGACTTCCTGTCAAATGATGGTAGACTGGAACCTAAGCATGGAACAGGTATCCATCATTTTTAGCAGTTACAGAGCAGCATCATTTTAATATAAGCTTGAAGTGTGCTTCAGAGCTTATGAAGTTTACTAATATCTGAATATTATTTATTTAGTTTCCAAGGAGCATGAATTTACGCGCATTTCAACAAATCAGTTTCTACATCGTAAGCGTAGGACTCAAACAATTGATGAGGTCTGAACTTGACTCTTTTATTTTTTCTTAATTTGCTTGTATGCTAATCCACCTTTTGGGAAATTTAAATTTTGTTAGGTTTGTAAATCATTGCTATAAATTGCTTCTCTTGTAATTTTATTTAGAATTGTACCTGCATAAGCTTATCTGCTCATTCTCTCAAGTATAAATTTAATTTCATTAAATATTGGTTATAAATTTGTAACAATTTCAATATATTCTAAACTTCCTGCTTTCTTTAAAACAGATAATGGTTTGCCATTGCAAAATACCTGTAGATGGTGGGTTGGGTTGTGGTGATGAATGCTTAAATCGAATGCTTAACATTGAGTGTGTTCAAGGCACTTGTCCTTGTGGAGATCTCTGTTCAAATCAACAGGTAACAGTGGCTACTTCTTTTGGTTCTAATAATTGCAATTCTCTATCAGGTGAGTGTTTTTTGAAAAATTCCTTTTTACAAATCTATTTGCAGTTCCAAAAACAAAATTATGCTAGAATGAAGTGGAATAGATGTGGGAAGAAAGGTTTCGGACTGCGATTGGAAGAGGATATATCCAGGGGGCAATTTCTTATTGAGTATGTTGGAGAGGTAATTTTCTTGGGGTTTTGGATTTCATTTATTTGTAATGTAGATTTCTTTTTGAGGAATAGGAAGAACAAAAGTTAAGCATCAAGCCAAAATTTTGATTATAACTGTCATGTCTTTGATCAATATCTTATGGATAAAGTCGATGTATGTTTGTGGCAGGATCTTCTTCCAGCTTGTTAGCAGCAAATTAGTACTAATGTTTCAGTACCTGATGTAATGTTTATAATTTGTCAAGCTCCTTGTGTTATACTAAGTTGGATTTAAAAGAGCTTCATGTTCTACGTGTAGATGACCATGAGCTTGAAAGTTGATATTATTTGCAGACTTCTTTTAGATTTTTGGGCGGTATCTGGCATTTGATTTAGAAAATATTAGTTTTTATGGAAGTTATGAGAGAGTACCAGCTTGTTGGTATCTGGCAGTTGATATAGAAAATATTAGTTTTTATGGAAGTTATGAGAGAGTACCAGCTACAAGCTTTTGTCTGGGTGATTTAATCTTGATTCTCTTCTTAATTTTACTACATACATGCTCTACATTGTATTGTTTCTCTTTCTGTTGACCAATTGTACATTTTTATCATGTTTACTAATACATGCTCTTCAGGTGCTTGATATGCGTACCTATGAGGCACGACAAAAAGAGTATGCATCTAAAGGTCACAAGCATTTCTACTTCATGACATTAGATGGCAGTGAGGTCAGAATTTGTACTCCTATTGTTTCATTTATTTCTGACTCAACATTGCTTCAAGCAATTTCAATGTGGTAGTGCAAGTCTTATGAGCACACTAGGGATCTCTAATGATAGGTCCTTAACCTCAAAATGTTAAATCTTATTGATGCTTAATTAGCCCTATTGGAATGCTTTGTTTTGGTACTTTTGCTTTGAAAACCTAAGGGATGTGTAGTTCAGTTTGCTCTCATGAGATTTTGAATAGTTATTTATTGTTCCTTGATTGAAAACATCATACAATTGAAGTGGACAGCATTAATAATCATTTGGTGCGATCAAATCATACCCTACTACTGAGCTTTTTAAAATTTAATTGATGGACCATTCTTAACAGCTTCTAGAAAATACGCTTCTAGTTGTGTTTTTCAGCTTCTTAAAGATTTCTACGAGATAATTCTTAGAATAGCTGGTAAAGAAGCATCCTTGCTGTATCTTGTTTTACAATATTATATTCTTGTAATGCTAAACTTTTAGGAGCTTTCTTATAATTGGGTAGACTGGGATCGTATATTTTCTTGATTTTTGCTTGTGTATCAATTGCATATATAGATGTCTCCTTGCGAAATAATTAACTTGTTTTAGTATTAGTAAAAGACAAGGTATGCAAAAGTAATATTTCTATATACTTAATAAATGGGGGGAAATGTCCATTTGATGTTTGTGATCACGAATTAGATAGTCTATTTATGCTTGAGACTTTTGAGCACCTTATAAGTGATTATATTAATTTAAGTTTTTAATTTCCTTTGCTTTAAGAGATAAGCCATTGAGAGAGGATATTTCATTAGGTTCAAGTCAAGTCAAGTGCTCTACTAATTTTTTGTGTCACTCTGGAAATAATTGTGGGGTGAGTTGAATGCAGTTACATGTTAAATGTGGGCCTTAGCCTGGTCTGATGCAATCTCAGCTTAGGTTTGCCTTCGACTGACAGTCCAACTCTTAAGTTGAAGCCTGCAATCTAATCATGGTTAAGGTCCCTTGTACAACTGCACTGAAGAAATTCACGTGCACTTTATCCTTATCGTAGAAAATGTCCGGGAATGTGGCTAACATACGCAATCTTCTTAATTATCATCATTATTTTATTGTTTTGCCCTGAAGCTGTTGTTACAATTTGTTCCATTTGTTTTTGCTGAATGGATTTCCTTTTCCCTTGATTGGTCCTAAATTATCATTACATCCATACTTTTACATCATATTAACATATAACTATGTTTCTCTATTTTCAGGTGATAGATGCATGTGGGAAAGGAAATTTGGGGCGCTTTATTAATCATAGTTGTGACCCTAATTGTCGTACTGAGAAGGTGACAATTGCTGCAATTTAGAGTTGTTTTTGAGATTGACATCCAATTTTGCCGTCTTTTGGCATTAATTTTGATCACCTTACTGCATGCAACAATTTTTAGGAGAGTCTACCTTTTTCGCTTTCCATTTGCTTCTTTTGTAAAAACATACCATTAAGTAAAATTCTGTCAACTTCCCTCTCATTCTTTTTTCTTTCTACATGTTTTCACGATGATAGTTGACTTGGAGCTCCATGCTTTGATAATTCATATATGGGAACCCTAAATAACCTAAGATATCTGTGAAAATGCATTACTGGATTGCTGGTCCTATATTGGAGTCAAATATATTTTCTGATATGTATAAGCCAGCTTCTCTATGTATCCATTTGGTGAATACCTGGATGCTTGAACCATTTTTAGTTTATTTTGGAAGGATGACATCTAATTTTGAAATATTCATGGGTTAGGTTTTGGAATTTGGATATGTGCATGTTTCCCTGTCGTGAGGCTTAGGCTTCATTTTTGGCAGATTTTATGTTGTATTGTTAAATTTTATGGTTTTGAGAAATGTACTCGAGGATCTTTCAACATTGTGGGTTTTAATTTGTTGAAGACCTTTACATACATGCTTTACTTGAATCAATACAAGTTTTTTCCAATTAAGACTTTGTTATAATGTACTTTGTTCTTTGTCACCTTCGTTTTATCTCCAAGTACATGCAAGAGCCGCTTTTGGGGTAGTGGATGTCTTATGGTTTCTATGCTAATATTCTAAAGATATTTCAGTATGTGGTACCAGCCCATGGGTCTCATGTTCTTTAAGCTCTTTTTCTGTAGTAATGTTGAAATAATCCTTGTTATAGTGAAGCCACATTGTATTTAACTTGAAACTTTTATGAACAGTGGGTGGTCAATGGAGAAATTTGTATTGGGTTGTTTGCATTAAGGGATATGAAAAAGGTATGTACATGCCTTCTGATGGTTGATTTCCTACTTTCCATTTGAGGTTGAATTACTGTACCCTTTAGCTTTTTGTGCTGTTTCATGCCTGTAATGCATAATAAAGTGCAACATTTTCTTGTCAATTGGGGGACAGAGTGGATGGGGTGGCAATGCTAGCTAAATTAGTATGGAACACTGTGGAACCATTGGTCCATTTGCCAATAAATGATAATAATTTACATAGAAAAGGCTAGTATGAGTACTCTTATCATCCTTTGACTAATTTCTTTGTCCCTGATTTTTGACATGGAAAATGCATTATGTAGCTTAATGCAAGTGACGATTACCTAAATTAAGCAAGGAATATAATGAAAGCTGTTAGAAATATGACGTGGTTGATTAATCATGATAATGGGATAGGTGCCTTTGAAACAACTAACCTGATTGATAATGATATTGCATCCGAGTCTGTATGATCAAGCAAAATGTTGGTACTGATTGGAATTTGATCCTTTCGTTTCTATTAACGTCCACTCTGAAGATAAAGCAGATTCAGATTCCTTTATTTTTACTGCAATTTTAATAAGTTTGAGAAGTATGTAAAGCAGCTTTTGCTTTTACTAAGTGCTTTGGTATCATATTATGTTGCTTCATTGCTTTGCCGCACAAATTACTTTCAACAACCTAGCTTTTATGTCCTTTGACATGTTCACGCATTATTATGTGACCTTTTTATGAGTACAAAATTTTGTCAGGGTGAAGAGGTGACATTTGACTACAACTATGTTAGAGTGTTTGGGGCTGCTGCCAAAAAATGTTATTGTGGCTCACCTCAATGTCGAGGTTATATTGGTGGTGATCCAACTAATACTGAATTCATTGACCAAGTTGATTCAGACGAAGAATTTCTTGAACCTGTGATGCTTGAAGATGGGGAAGCTGAAAGAAAAATATCCAGAATCAGTTCATTTAAAGGTTCACTTCTTCAAGTTTCGGAGAGTGTGTCAAAAGTCCAGGATGATATGGATAAATTTAAATTAACTTCTGAGAAAACTGAGGATGGGATAGAGATCAAGGATTCTGTGAACCAGTCTCCTGCTGCTGTTACCCAATTGTCAAGTTCTTCAATTTTAGATGAGGTAAAGGGAAGTTCTTCATTGTCCGGTCAACTTGTGGACCTCACCAATGAAGGAGAAGATGCAACAGACAAAGCAACATTTGCTGTACAGAAAGAAATCTCCATGGAAGAGGCTAGAAATAAAACTACTTGCCCTATCCAAAAGCTGGAAGCATCTCCTAACCAATCATCATTGGAAGTGACTGCTGCTAACAAGAAATCTAAATCTATTATGACCGGAGAGAAGCGAGTGTTTGTGAAATCTCGTTTCCTTATCAGAACTTCACATCAATCTAACATTGTTAAGAGAGGAAAATCTACTAATAATGGTCCAAGCATGAATAAAATCCAAATTATGTTGGAGAAATCTCAGTCTCATTCTACAAAACCAAGAAAACTGGTGGAAGTTACAACTAATGGCCAGTTTGAAGCAGGTCAGGAATCCTTCTCTGCTTGTGCTACCATGAAAGGTGTTGTATGAAAATTGTTTCGTAACTAATATCATTACCGCTTGCAGTTGAGGAGAAACTCAATGAATTGCTGGATGTTGATGGTGGAATATGCAAACGGAAAGTAAGTGATCTTTTCTCTCCTCCAATTCAATGCTCTATGTTGGTTTGGTTGTCTAAAGAATGCAAAATCTTTTTCTAAAAACTTTTTTTCCCTCCCCTCCTCTCTCTCTCTCTCTCTCGCTCTATCTTGCTTGTTGAATGTTACTTATTGCTCGCCCACCCTTACATCTTTCACTGTTTATTAAAGTTAGTTTTCTTTAATAAAAATTTCAGGATGCCCCTAAAGGTTACTTGAAGCTGCTGCTTCTTACTGCAGCTTCTGGTTCTACTGGAAGTGGTGAAGCAATTCAGAGGTAATTTTGCATCTTTCATATGATCTTGACTTTTCATCCCCAACTTCTAATCTGCAACTTTTCTTTCTTTGTACGTGACCACGTCAATTGATATTGCTCTTGTATATGAGGATATGAATGTTCTACTTAATACCTAGCTTTTATTCTACAGCAACCGTGAGCTTTCAATGATCCTGGATGCTCTTCTTAAGACAAAATCAAAAGCTGTGCTGATGGATGTGCTCAACAAAAATGGCAAGTTTTTTTCTTTTACTTGCATGCAAGTTTGCTTTATAGCAAACCTTTAGCAGGTGAAATGCTGACTGCCATCATCATCTACTTTTGCTTTGTGTTAGGTTTGAGGATGCTCCACAACATGATGAAGCAGTATCGGAGGGACTTCAAAAAGATCCCAATCCTCCGCAAACTTCTAAAGGTGGAAATATTGGAACCCGGATTTGGATATGTGCTCCTTATTGATAGCCATGAATGCATTCATCATGTGATATGTATGTTATGAGGTGTCTGTATGTGTTCTGCAGGTTTTAGAGTACTTGGCAGTTAGGGAGATCCTTACAACGGAGCATATAAGTGGAGGTCCTCCTTGTCCTGGAATGGAGAGGTTAGAATAATTATATTGCTTTAGTTTAGTGAATGCTCAGACTGATGAGTGATATATTAAATTCACCCCTTTTCTCCTTTTCTCACCCTGATTGGCGAAATTGATCTTCAATGTGCAAATTGGTCTTGAAACACCCTATAGCCCTATTTCTTCTGCAATACATCATTCTTCTCATTCTGTCTCCATACAAAGTCGGAGAGGAGGTCTCACTAACCTTTTACTTGTTAGTTTTATCCTTTTTGTCAAGAAATGAAGTTGCTAGAATTATGAACGCAGATTCTGTGCTGTTTTAGTTGTAAACTCTGGCCTGCAACCACCTGCTGCTTTCCCCACACCCCAGGACAAAATAATATGAACTCTTGACCCCTTTTTTTGGGTTTATGGTCAAAGAGGCAAATACTGAATACCAATTCTTTCCCTTAGTACTGTCTTTATTTTTTTTATTACTTTTCACACTAATTAATAACTAACTTTCTCATCAGAGGATAGTCAATGTTACTATTATCGACTTTATATGACAACTTTGATTATCTCATTGTTGGGATGTTGAAATTGACTGGTTACTTGAATTAGAACCTACAGTCATATAGTCTTATTAGAGGATAATACAACGCAATTGAACTTCTTGTTGAATTTGACATAATTCAATATCTAAGCCAAGAGTAGTGATGATCTGTTTATAATTTACTTGAATTAATTCAAGGTTCTGAGAACTGTAATTTGTGCAGTTTTATGGAATCAATGCTGTCACTCACAGAGCACAATGACAAACAGGTACTTATTCAAATCTCTTCATGCCCAGCTTTTAGATTATCTGCAGCACCTTTCTATTCTCATGCATCCTGGTACATGCTTCGTTTGAAATACCCAACCACCAGTGTTGACGATTAATTGATGACCTGGTAATGATTTTATATGGCATTTGAGCTGTAACAGTCTAGTTTTAAGGATTTGAATTTATGTAAACAGGTTCATCAAATTGCACGAAACTTTCGTGATAGATGGATTCCGAGACATTTAAGGAGATTTGGCTATATAGATAGGGATGATGGAAGGATGGAGAATCATAGAGGTTTAAACTGCAGTAGGATCCTATCAAACAATCATTGGCATGACGAGGGTGTAAAACCTGTAGAAGCATCAGTTGCTGTTGCTGAAGCTGAAGCAAATTTAACAACTGCAGTTCATGATGACTCTTTGGCACCTTGTGTCAATGGTGTTATTAAAATGCGCAAGCGTAAAAGTCGATGGGATCAACCAGCAGAAGTAAATTCAGCTTCAAAATTCTTTCAGCATGATGAACTGAGGAATGATTCTGTGTTGCTACAGAAATCAGAAATAAGCAAACAAGTTCTGGGCAATGCTGACAAAGAGAGTGGCGAGGTTAACTACTGTCCTCATTGTGTTCGCAATTACTCTCTCCAAGATGAGAATAGTGGGGCAAATGTTGGAAGGAAAAATATGCACGAGGATGTTCCACCAGGGTTCTCATCACTTGTTACTCCAAATGTAGTGTCATCCAAGGATTCATCAACCTGTGATCTTTCTCAACAAAATGTTAGCTATTCAAAGTGTTCCGGTGGTGGAGTTGTTGCCTACCCACAGAAGAAATTCATTTCTCGTTTGCCCGTCTCTTATGGAATTCCGTTGCCTATAGTACAGCAATTTGGTTTATACCAGACTGAAGCTGTAGATAGTTGGGTTATCGCTCCAGGAATGCCTTTTTTCCCATTTCCACCATTGCCTCCTTTACCCCATCATACCTTGCCTTCATCCTCGTGTGACGTTAACTCTATGGAAACTAGTGAAGCTGCAGGAGGGGGAAAGCACGAGAACTTTAATCCTGCCTATGCTTATTTGAATGATGACAGTGCTAGCACTGCTGGTGCAAACCATTCCGATGTAGACATTCCAGTTGCCAATGTCCAACAAACAGTCAAACGTGCAAGGGAACCCTTATATGATTTGGGAAGGAGGTACTTTAAGCAGCAGAAGTGGAATAAGGCATCTGTGGTGCCTCCAAGGGTTCGGAAAAGAAATGGATGGGGATCCATAGCGAACAACTCAAGAGGTGTAATATGCAGCTCAGATATAGGAAGCATTGCAAATGAACAAAGAAATTCATACTGTTTACAGGATGTAAGCTCCAGAGTGGAGAAAGATGGCAATTATTTTAATCAGCACAGCAGAGCTCCTATATGACAGCTGATTTTAGGAGATACTCTGCAGGGCTATTAGATTTTTTTTTTTCATACTTTAATGTATTACCAATTCATTTTCCCCGTTTGAATGGAAAATTCTTCCGACTTTCGAAGTCCCAGTTCTTAAAGTCAATTACCAAAGATACCGATGAGGAGAAACTGCATGCACCAGTTTGGCGTTGCGTTTCACTTGGATATCCATCCCCATGTTTTTGCGCCTCCAAGAGGTAGGTGTTTTATTGTTACTCATTCAAGAGGTTAGGTTATACAGTAGGAATAACAAATAAACACCTTGTTGGAATCTTTCATTAAGCATGAAATAGAAGCTGAACAAGACGCTCCTTGCTTCGTTCAGAAAATTGAGGTTTTTAATTTTGTCTTTTATTAGGCATGCATCTCTTATGTTCATGTATGTGGTAAGCACTAACTGGATCAGGTGATTCACCACTCACCTTTCAAACTTGGAAAAGTTTTCTGGTACAGGGGGGAGTGTGAAAAAATGGAGTTCCATTTTTGTATCTTCTGCATCCTACAACTTCTCTGTGCTGAAGATCAGCACAGGAAGGCAAAACAGCAATTCTCCTATGTAACTGCAAACTTTTTCCATGCCTTAAAAATTGTATCTGAATGAGTTTGTCTAGCTGAAAAAAAAGTGATCATCCCATAGAGTTGCTTCAAATGTGATTACAACCTTTTATTGCTAGCGAAGCATTGGTCAATCAATCCAAAGTTCAAAGAAAGGAAAAGAAAAGGATTATACGTACATGACAATCTCGATGGTTGCAAGAATTAATGTTCCAAATATTGTATTGGACTTGGTACCAAATTGAATTTTAGTACGGTACTATATCGGTATCGATTAATACTAGTATCGTTTTGGGTAATTTTTTAAATTTATGAAAGTCCTTGAATTTAAAAAAAAATTACAAAATAGTCTATTGTCATATTGTATAGTTGTATTGTA
>JANKYF010000006.1:23549678-23562629 GCA_029829435.1 Erythroxylum hondense
AGATAGTTCTTGAATATATTGTGTTATATAATTTCTAGTTTTATATCAGTTTTGTCTTTAAAAATTATTATCATACAAATTTGAAATAAAAATTATTCCTTTATTTCATATGTTTCACATATAAACAATAACTATAATCAATCAGATTATATTAAATCACAATAAATCTAATTAACACATAAACAATCGAATTTTATTAATTCAAAGATAAAACTCTGAAGGTGAGTTTTGAACATCTTCAATATTTGAAAATCCTATCATCAAACTGTTATTCCAATGTTATACAATAATAAAATTGAAAATAAGCAGGAAATATGATCTGAACGGATGATGGGAGATAGCGGTGTCGAGAAACTGCTGATCTGGGAAATACGTCGAATTAACTTCTTCTCTTATTCTATCTTCCTTCTTTTCTTTCTCGATCTCTTAATGAATTCTCTCTATGTTTCTCCAAAGTGGTCGATGCAAAAGCTCTCCTATGCATTTTTTCTTGTTCTTTTAAATATTTTCTTATGTTTTTGAGCAATCTTAGGGTTTTTTCAAGGTCCAAAAGCTTTAAAATATCCCTTAAAACTTGACATTTTTTAATGTTTGCACGTCTACCCAATGCAAGCCACGATCGTGGGCTAACTCTGGTGATTTTGTCAAGAACGTGGCATGACTGTTTCGACCCGAATGTCTCCAAAACTTGGCCGTTCTTCGATGTTGACCCTGAAGCACAAAATATCAAAGTACCTCAAAAATATAATAATTAAGTTCATAGACTTGTACTAACCCATAAAACACCTTAAACATAAATAATTAACAAACTAACACAATTTAAACCTAATTAAGAACTAAACACATAACAAACTATGCCCTAAAACATGATGCAATTTACACTTATCAACATCCTCACACTTAAACATTTATTTTTCCTCAAGCAAAGAAAATAACAAACACACAAAATCACAAAGCGCACAATGCAGTAATGAGACAATGACTTTAACTTCACGAAATAAATTTAACTTTAAACATAATCATTTAAGTTATATCCAATCATCATGCAAAATCCAAATCTAGGAGCTCTAGACTAAGCATACATATTAATCACCCTTTTCAATTGTACACATACATTAATAATTATTTGGTCATTCAAACTTTGTAACTACTCCGAAATACGTTTTTATGAAAAGTCAAGCTATTTACAAGTTTGATAGGCTTTATTAGAAAACTTTTTTTATTTACTTTTATTTAATATTTTGTAGACATGAACCTAATTTTTTACTCGGAGGTAAGCATTGGTGATGAATGCCGACTCAGTTACTTGACTAAGTCATGTTTTTATTAAGCTACTTGGTTGAAATGCCATTATAGTTTTTTGATGTGGAGGCACATATTTGTGATGCTTGTTGATCTGCTTACTCGACTACATCACGTTCTCAACTGACTACTAACTCTATTCATAACTCGAAGCCAGCAGAATAGTTATTTATTTTAATATTGACAAATACACATTTTTTATTGCTATCTTATTGCTTTAGCTACTCGTTTTCATGAAAAAAACTAGCAAAGCTATTTTAGTCGAAAGACCTAAAATTATGAATGAATGTGACAATTTAGAGAGTAACAAACTCACACTAAATCCTAACTAATTTCCATATTTAGACAAAGAACTCAATTCACTAATTTCGCAAGCTAATAACTCATCACAACCTAATGGACTGTGTTTAAAATTTAATCAATTTCATTCCATCTAAGCCATAAACATATTCATACAATCCAAAAAATGCAACATAAAAAACTATCATACAGTATGTAGAATTCACACTCAAAGCAAAACACATAACCCTCCCCACATTTGAACAACACATTTTCCTTAATGTGAGAAGGAGGCAAACAATCACGTAAGGAAAGAAGAAACAAAAATAAAGAATAAATTTAAAAAGAAAAAGATTAGAAAGAAAGCCTTATGGTGATGGAGGTGGAGATGGTGTCAAAGGTGGCAGTTGGATGCCTGGAGTCTTGAAGTAACGATGGATACGAAGTATATCCCAACTTTGATGTCGTTGTGTTTGGGCCATCTCCTTCATTCTTCTAGATTTCTCCGCAAGTGTATCTGTAATTACCTTGGTGTGCGTGGAGATTGAATCAAGCACTTTCTTTAAGCTCGGTTCATTTGTGTCTTCTTCCTTTTCATACTCCTCATTAGTTGAATCCTCTTCTTCCAGCTGAGGCAACACTGTACTTGAACTCGCTTGATAAGCCCTGATCTTCACATGAGTCTTTTGGCTGATATCCTGGAGTTCCATGTTATGGGACTTAAGGATTTTAGCACGCTATAGATGACGATGATTTAGAAAATCTAGGAGGTTGATGGTTAAACCACTACAGTTCATGCCATAATACTCAACAATGGTAGAAACCAAGTACCCCATACCTAAATTAGTGCTCCTCTTACATAGAGTTGTAATAATAACGTTCACCATATGTGTGGAGGTGTTCACTGGGATGCCGTGATTCATGCACTACAACAAGAAAAGCTCCTTTCTTGAGCACTTGTTGGTTTCTGATTTATAAAAAATCATTTGACACACGAATTTATGCCATAACAAGTGCTCATGGGTTCTTACGATGTTGTTGTAGGCATTTTTAGCTTCGAATCGCTCTAACCCGGTGAACTCATTCCAATAGCGAGAAGCACAAAAATCATTGTGTTGATTGATAATGGAAGACTCGGGGAACCTACAAATATTGCACATGATTTTGATGTTCAGCTCATAATTTCGTGCCCGTAACCTAAACCACATTTCCTTATGGTTACTAAGTTCGTAATAAAGGGAAGTGAAGAATTTTAGAGGTAGCTCTTGGTAGACAAGATATTGGAACTGTATGAACTTCGCCCACTGAATTCTTTCCGTTAGGTTCTCTACCCTATCTTGCAGTTCTAACTTATCAAGTGTATCAAAATCAAAATATTTCGCGACTACAATTTGTTTAGCATTAAAGGATTGGAAACGGATACCTTCCTCCTCTGTGTGAACCAAGAAGGGTGCTCCAAAGTCCATCACCTTATTCCTTTGCTCTTATCCCGAGACTTGGTTTTGTCCTGATGATTGATCGCACTTTGTTGACTGCTCAATGTGCGGTATACTGGCTAGCAAGTAAGTGGAGTTGCAATAAAGTGGAAGTTTGGAATTTGGTTAGAGAGAAGTGAGAGTGTTTAGAGGTTTTAAACTTAGAGAGATAAAGTTAAAATAAAAGTGAGCGAAAAAGTGAAGTAAGAAATGAATATACAAGTGAATGAAGGGTAAAATTGTAACATCCCGTCACCGATGAGATGAGTACAGTGAGTGTGCATTCATTATTTGGCATGTTCATGTATTATTTTAGCCTCTATATTTGATAATTGGTAATTATTGCACTAGCATATGAGAGTACATGCATGTATGACATATTCCCGGTAGGATTGAGTAAATTGGAAATTTTGTGATAACCGTATAAATTTGAGCTTTGAAAATTTAATTGGAGTGAGAAATGAGATCTAGGAGTTTGACATATGGAATTGGAGTGTATGATAATGAGTGTTATAATTTTGAGGATTTTTAGGAATTTTTCTGGAATTTTCGGAGTAATAGGTCCGGACTGAAAAATGACCTAATGACAGATTAATTAGATTTTCGGTTCCGAAATTGACTGACTAATGGCAATGGAGTATTAGAATTTTGATGTTTGGAATTAGGGTTTTGAGCCATTAGAAATTTGGGAGGAATTAGAATAAGAAATTGGATTTATGTTGTTTGGACTAGTCTAGGGGCAATTAAATTGCCAAACAAGCCCTTAACCTTTTAAATCACTTTGTATAAAACCTTATACCTTTTGAATTTACTCCTACGACATTTGCTCCTCTTTGAAAGACCTTTGCTTTTCTCCTTCTCCTCCTGCATCGTGGATCTCCATCTTTGCTCCTTGTTTCCAATTTTCTTGTTTAAATTGCTTCCTTCTCCATCTAGAACCTATTCCCCTTTAGCTTGTGTTGGAGAAGTTATTGATGGGTTTGATTTTGGTGATTGTCGTGGGTGTGTGAGAACTTGAAGGATTGTAGATTTTTGAAGGATTTCAAGGTTTAATCAAGTAAGTTCTTATTCCTTTTGCTTTAGATAGTTCGATTTATGGATTCATTTGAATATATTGATGATTGATTAGAGTTAGTGATGTATGGAAAATGTTTAGGTTTCGGATGATGATTTTTCTTGCTCTTGTTTTGATAAATTAGAGATAATGGTTATTTGGTGGAATTGAGGTTAGGGATAAGTTGTTTTGAGTATATTGAGTTGTTTTAGGAGTGTTTGAAAGAGAAAAACTGGATTGAAAGTTGACAGAAGTGCGAAATTCTGGGTTTCGGGCATGTATCTGGGGTTGCACGCACGACATGTGATGAACACGCCGCGGCGAGCAAGTTACCTCTTGCACACCGTGACGAGCGAAGACACACGCCGCGACAAGCGTGAAAGGCGACGCCGCGGGGTGCGCTAGTGTCTACGCCGCGGCGAGAGATCTTGTGCCGCGGTGAGCACGCCACATCTCCGAGCTTCAACGTATTTCAGAGCTTCAAGCTCAACGCAACAGGGCCTTAAGCCCAATGTATTTTAGAGCCACCGGCTCACCGTATCAGGGCATTTTTCAAAGCCACAGGCTCAACGTAATGTGCCCGTCACTGGGACAGTTCAGGCGCACAGTCACAACAACGTAAAAAAAAATGGAAGTGTCACATGCGCATTGCATATACAAATGTTTAAATGTGAACTGTGTGAAAGGCGAAATGCCTTATATTTATGAAATGACATGCATGTGAAATTCCGTAAATGATATTGTGTGATTATCTACAAACTGTTTGTTTATATGCATGAGTTGGGTGAACCATCGATGATGGTTTCTCGCTGAGTTCGCAAACACACCCAACATTGCAATATTTTTCAGGACAGTGATAGTAGGCTCCTAGCTCCAGAGTTAGAGATCTTCTTTGCCTTGTGGATCGTTTTGGCAAGAGAAGTTATGGCACAAAGGTGGGTCAGCTGGGATTTCTTTTGGGGATGACCTAGTTAGGAGTTGGTTTATTTCTTTTGAGTATTGTATGGACAGAAATTGTGTATTATGGATTCGAGTAATGATACGTTTGGTTTCAAAATTTAGTGATATTGATTTTGATGCCATTTGGATTATAGTTGGGTTGCTCGGTAGTGCACCTTTATCGTGGGTTATGTGTCGGAACGACCTGCGGACGTCCCGGTGTGTACCCTATGGTAAGGGGGTGCTACAAAAATGGTAAAAAATTAAACTGAAAATTTCGTGTCCAATTTTACCTGCCCTAGGCCACGATCGTGACCTACAATTTTTCCACCAATTTGTGATTTTTTTCTTCTTTGGTCCTTCTACACTTTCCTGAGATCACTTCTTAACTTTTTATAGCTCTTTCACCTCTCTTTTACTGACCTCTTTGGATCATCTAATTCACATCAAAGTCCTATGCCTTCCCGATTTTATTTGGAAATGAAACAACCTAACTATGAAATTCAAACTACCTAAAAATCAAAGGAAATAACATGGAATTAACAATCCATGGGTTGCCTCCCATGCAACACTTTTTTTAACGTCGGTAGCTTGACATTATTCTTATGTTCAAGCTGTTTCAAATGAATAGTGCATTGGTAGCGTAGTAATCGATCTTACCATTTACACATGAGCTACCATACCCTGGGTTCCACTGTCCTTTTGCTTCACCTTCCTTCACTTCCTCCTCTGCAATCGTTTCTTTCTAAATGCATTCCTAGGGTCCTTAATATCTTCTCGTTGTCGTCAAGGTTTGGTTTCTTTTATATTAGCTGGAAGTAAGGGAGAACTATTATCTTTCTTCAACAAAGTAAAGGTTATTTGGTGCTCTCCAACTCTCAGAGTTAGTTCACCCCATCAACATCAATTATTGATTAGGCAGTAGCCAAGAATGGTCGTCCAAGGAACATATAGGGTTCCACATATTCTCCGATATCCAATATAAAGAAGTCTATCGGGAAGGTAAAAATATTAATTTGCACTTTGACATCCTTAATAATCCCTTTTGACCGATGATTTGTTTTGTTCTCTATCTTCACTAACATCTTTATAGGTTCTAACTCTTCTAACCACAATTTTTGGCTAAAGGTATAGAGCATCATATTGATACTCGCTCCCAAATCTATGAATGCCCTGTATATTTTGACTCCATTGATACTGCAAGGAATGTAAAAATCCCTTGGGTCTTCTTTCTTCTATGCTATATTCAGGTTTTCTTCTATTGTGCACTCCTTAACCTTCTTCATGATTGATTCCTTTAGTATGAGCCTCATATGTATATGTTCCGTTATGTCTTCATCCCTGTTTAATTCAACTTCTTTAGAATTCCTTATTGCCTTACTTGAAATTGACTTCCACTAAGCTAAAATAGGGTATAGAAATTTAGGTTGAGGTTTCTTGATTGAATTAATTACGAGTTCACTTAATTGATTCATTTAGCATGAGCCTCGTTTATAGATATTTCGTTATGTCCTCAAACCTATTTAATTCAACCTCTTTAGAATTCCTTGTCACCTTACTTGAATTTGATTTTCACTGAGCTAGAATAGGGTATAAAAATTCAGGTCGAGGTTCCTCGATTGAATTAATTACAAGCTCACTTGGAAGTAATTCCATAATTGCTTATTCTTCTCCATTATCTCCATCTTCTTTCACATGTTTAAGTTTCTTTTCTTGGGTCTAAGTAATGGCCATGATCCGTTCCTTTGGGTTAGATTCAGTATTGCTTGAAAGGGTTCCTACATTCCGAGTAGAAATTGCCTTCGCTGGTTAACCTACTTGGACCTCCAGATTGTGTACTGAAGAGGCATGGTTCTTAGTGATTTGATCGAACTTGCTTTCAAGCCTTCCATGTGCATCCTCCATGCCTCCAATTTTATCTAAAATCCTATCCAACTTGGATTCCGTTGAGCTCGGTTTATCTTGTTGGAAGCTTGGTTGCCCTTGAGGTTTGAACTATCCTCCAGCTTTGTTCATCCACAAGAAGTTAGGGTGATTCTTCCACCTTGGGTTGTATGTGTTAGAGTAGGAATTGTTTCCCCCTCTTTGTCCATATTGAGCTCCCATATAATTAACTTGCTTTGGATAGCTATTCTTCATCAGGAAACAGTCCACCATATCATAGTTCATCTGTTCACAGAGTTCACGCTTTAGTTGCACGACTTTTACTGAAGCTAAGGACAAAGCCTTCATGCTGTTGAGCTGTCAAGTTAAGTTGTCAATTTTAGCTTACATATCCTTAATCAACCACTACAATTCCTTTTTATTCTCGAAAAGCAATGGTTTGTCTACTCTGCTCGTTCATACATAGGTAGATATTACTCACCATCTCCTTTATCAACTCTTTTGCTTCATCTACCTTCTTTCTCATCAGTGATCCTCCTAAAGCTGTGTCAATCATGCCTCTCATATGTGGGGTTACTCCATTATAGATTGTTTGCAACAAGAATTCCCTGGGTAAGTTATGGTGTGGGCATTTTCGTTGCAAATCCTTGTATCTTTCCCACGCTTCATAGATCGATTCCCCGTCACTTTGCTGGAAGTTGGTAATCACCTTGATAATCTTCGTGGTCTTAGTAAGGAGAAAATACTTGTCTAAAAAGGCATGAACTAGTTGTTGGACCCTGAATTTTTCTTTATTATTTATTTTATTTTTTTTAGAATTTAGTCCGTTAAATTAGCAAGCATGAATAGAAGTTAGAGTTGTTAAATAGAGAATGTTAGAATTTAATAAGAGTATAGTATGGTATTTAATGGACTAAGGAGCTAATGGGCATTACACTAAATGAAAAGGGGTAAAATGGGAAATCCAAGACAAAAATATTGTCTTGAATTAAAAGAAGAGGAAAATCGTGGGAGATAGAAAAGAGAAGAGAAATCGTGGAGAGAAGATAAAGAAAAGAAGAGTGCATGGAAGCTAAGGAAAAAGGAGAAAGAAGAAGAAGGAAGAGAAATCAAGCTTGTTAGAGGTAGGCTTCATCATTTTTCTTCTTTCTTTGGTAGAAAAACAAAAAGAGTTAGGAAGAGAATGGGATTTTATGTTGGGGGTAAAGGAAGAAGAAGAGAATCATGAAACCCTAGTTGGATGTTATGGAGCTAGGTTTTGATTTTTCTAGCCTAGATAATCCATGGGTGCATTAAGTTTAGGCTTAATTTTGTTCTTGATTATCAAAACCTTATGGGTTTTCTTTTTGTATATTGGATTGAATGGAAAATATGTTTGATTGAATGAACTTGGTTTATTAAAGGAAACCAAGAAAACCCAAGGCAAGAATAAGAGGAAAGGCAATCTTGAATTTAGGATTTCCAAGCAAATTAGGTGGGTAATATGTTTATGGTTATTGTGATAATTGTTAAGTCAAAAGAACTTCACGATTATTAATTTTGGTGACAATCAAATAATAATAATATTAGAAATAAATGAACTATTTTGATAAGTGTGTTACGTGTGCAGAAAAACACAGAAGAAGTGGAAAGCACAAAAGAAGTGAAAATACAGAAGAAGTGAAAAATACAGAAGAAGTGGAAAACACAGAAGAAGCGAAAAACACAAAAGAAGTAGAAAATACAGAAGAAGTGGAAAATAGAGAAGAAGTGAAAAACAGAGAAGAAGTGAAAACACAGAAGAATTGAAAACACAGAAGAAGTAGAAAACACAGAACAAGTCGAAAACAAAGAAGAAATGGAAAACACAGAAACAGCAGAAAACGCAGAAGAAGTGAAAACATAGAAGAAGCGAAAAACACAGAAGAAGTGAAAACACAGAAGAAGAGAAAAACACAGAAGAAGTGAAAAACACAGAAGAAGTAGAAAACACAGAAGAAGTGGAAAACACAGAAGTAGTGAAAAACACAGAAGAAAAGAAAAATACAGACGATACAAGGATAAAGATACTCTAGCACGTTGGATAGTTAGTCAGTTGGAGTTAGTTACAGAACTCAACTGAATAAACAGAACTCAACTGAATAACGGTTTCTACAAGAAGCAAGAAGCAATTATCAAGAAGTAAGAAGTAGTTGGAGACTTAGGCTATAAATACTAGTCATAGTCGAAGACTAAACAATTCTTTTAACTTTCAAGTTTTTGCTTACAAAGAAAAATTTTGTATTCAAAAGTGTGATACAAGAGAGCAAACTCTACTGTAACAAAAAGCTCAGAATATCTTTCTAGTGATAGAAAGAAAAGGCTAAGAGCTTGGAGAGGATAAGATAGCATAAAGAATACTTTGTGTAAGAGACCTGAAGAGGCTCTGGAAGGCAAGAAAGAATACTTGTAAAATTGTTGAAGTATAGTGAAATCTCAGACAAACCCTAAGGACTGGACGTAGCTCAAGGTTTGGGGTGAATCAGTGTAAAAATCGCAGTGTCTATCTTTTAACCTTTCACTTTATTTTTCTCTTATTCTTAGACAAGTATATAGAAGTTATTTGCGATTTAATTACATAACTATTTCTGTATAACATTTGCGGTATTCTTTAACAGTTAAAAAATTATTTTCAAGAAATATCAAAGTTTTTGTATTCATGAAAAGATTACACAATTCAACCCTCCCTTCTTGTGTATCTCATATATTGTGCATGAATTCTATATTAACGTGTGATTTACTTCAGGGCGATGATCAAACGATGTAGCAAAGTCATCATTTCTTGTGACAACTTAACCAAAGTCTCCCCTTGAGCTGGAGCTGGAGCTGGTGGTATATCATCTCAATTTACCCCGGAGGGTCTAGATATTAACAGATGAGATCGTCCAGGATTATTACTCTCCACAACCTTGTTAACAACCTTGTGAGATCTTTCCATATTCAAATATAAAATCAAAATGTGGGACAAACCGCGTTAGGCTAAACACCACTCTTACAATCAAGTATAAGAAATAGCTAAGTGCTAATTAAATCAGAATTGCCTAAACCACACTTTGATACCATAACACCCACATACCACCTCGAAGGATATGCAGATGCTACACAAAATAGAACCAAAACATTCCAAATTATACCAAACATTCCTTATAAACATGTATTTTAGCAACTCAAACAAACATACATTACATATCATTTAATGTTATTTTATAAGTAGAACATTTCATACATATTGTGCTTAGTATAATACATGTCATAAATTTAAAAGCGAATCTAAGGTTATTACAAACCATTAAACAAAATATAAACTTTTTCATATTGTCAGATACAACTTAAAAACTCAAATATACATATTTCAAAATAAAAAAATTCTAAACAGAACACATTCTTCATTGGCCACTGCAGTAGTCCTTGTCATAGTCTTTAACCTTCTTATCAGGCCCTCCATGGAGGAAAAATCACCGTGCTAAGCATATAACTTAGTGGGGAATAACTAAATATAATGCATAATAGTGACTGTTTCTAACAATCATCTAACATTCATAAATACAGAGTAACCCAAACATTAAGTCTCAGAACAAAATATGTCTCATCAATCAATACAGAACATTCTTGCATCAGAACAAAACTAATAAATACCATAACAAAATGCACAAATATCATAATTGAATATCAAAATAGGATATAATCCTTTTAGCTTAAAGTACGAATTATATCAAAACAGAGCTTGCTTTTATAACAAATTAGAGCTTACCTTTTATATCAGAACAAAATTTACTTATATCAAAACCGAACATGGATCAGAATACAAAATAAGTTAGATTGCTAATCTATTTTAATAGAAGTAGGTAACCGAAGCATAGCAGAAAATAGCATGATTGGTATCTGAAACAGAAGAGACTAATGTCTCTAAATTAGGGGATACCACAGTGTCAATAATCAGGGGACACCGTAGTGTCGATAATCAGGGGATATCATAGTGTCAATAATCAGGGCACATCGTAGTGTCAAGTTGTAGGAGTAGCTATAGACTTTTCTAGGCATTCCTATTTACCCAAGACTAAGACTTAACGATTTTTAAACAAACCATTTTAGATTTTAGAATTTTATGTAAATGATGTAGTGCATAACGTATGACCTTAATTATTTGATCAAACTTAATATACCTTATAAATACAAACATATGCATTAAAGCATCAATAAATGTATTCAATCATCACACATTATTCATATTCACATAATTAGAAAGCAATTCTAATACAATCCCAATTATCAAACTCCTTGGACAATTGATAGTCCGGAATTATCATAGTACCAGAATCATATAAATGTGAAATAATGCAAGTATGAATTCATTTCCTTATGCCCAAATTGAACACTTCCATTCTCGCTTAAACAAACTCAACATACTTTATAAACATAAGAATTTGCACCAATATATCAATATAACATTAAGTCATTACATAATAGATATATCCGCTCAAGTTCCCACATTCACAAACATTCATAACTAACACATTACTCTTGTTCTTTAAATTACATTAGCGTTCATAAATATACTTAATTTCTTTAGCAACTTATAAGTTCCAAAATTAGATACTTTGTTATCTCATAACACCTTCCTTAAGTTATTACTTCAATTAAAAAAAATCCAAATCTTATTCAACCTTTAACTAACTTATTTTACAACAACCTAGGTTCATTTTCAAGCTCATTTAAGTCCATTTAAACCATTATTAAGTACCTTAACATTATATAATCCAATAATTGTCTAAAACCAACATTTTCTACTTCCTAAGTACTTCCCACGGCCATGGGAATGAACCTTAAAAATCCCATGATCGTGGTATGGGTGACCCGAAGGTTCACTCACCCATAGCTTCCAAATTACTTCCAAAACTTGACTTTTTTACTTCCATTTGACACACCTTAAGCAAAGACCATCAATTTTACTTCAATTATACCTTATTCATGTTTCAATACCTCATCAAATTCATGTCCAAACTAATTTAAAAATCATTCATTAAGTAACTTATAAATCAATAGCATCCACACTTCAAAATCAAACCAGAGGTTGTCATACAATGATCACTTTTCCAACATTCATTTATCATCATCTTCACACATATTTCAAACCAATTCAATTATCATAAAACTTGTAATAATACATGCTATCAATTTTAGTAATCCACTAATTACCTTCAAGTTTCTTCTTTAAAGAACTAATCAAACCAGCACTTATGCAACCAAAGAACTTCCGAAATCTGGGTAAAAGTAAGATGATCGTAATAGTAGGATGATAACAACATATAAGGTATTATAAAGCAGCTTTCTTGATACAATAACTTACAAGAATTCCGAGAGAAAGTGATCCCAAAAACTCCAGAAGTTGAGAGAAAATGAGAGAGTTTCAGTGGTGAGATTGCAAGATAATGAAGAATGAATAAGACACAAATGACTCTAACAGAATCTTGCCTTTTCCATTGCTAAGTTTCAAGAAATTGTGACAACATGTGTCACTATGCATGATCTTCATTTGTCCCACATTGGAGCTGCCACATGTCAATAATATAATAAGCCATTTGTCACTCACTTATTACTGCCACCACTTGTCAATGCATCAACTATGTCAAATGTTACTAACTCATTAGCTTAATCATTTCAATTTTCATGTACCAACTTATCTTGTCACTTGACAATTTTCCTAGTTAGACTGTACATTTTAATACCTCAATTTTCTAATGGTATCAATTAATTTCAATTCACTATGTAGGATCCATTAAACCCAAAATTCATGTCAAATGCAATTCTTAATCATCTTACAATTTTTAACACCTACTATATATGTACTTTCATGAATATTTAACTTTCCAACTAGGGTATAATTTGGGGTCTTATAGAAAATGGATGTGAGATTTTTATTGCATTTATATTATGGTTAACTACAATTTTTTAGAATTTCAAATTCATATATATACATGCATTGTTTACACCTCTAATAAA
>JANKYF010000006.1:23838289-23850219 GCA_029829435.1 Erythroxylum hondense
TATAATGCAATGTTGGGTGAGTTTGCGAACTCAGCGAGAAACCATCATCGATGGTCCACCCAACTCATGCATTCGCAAATAATATACATATAACCACATCATAGCATTTACAAAAATATCACATGCAATTCAATTTCACATTTTCACAGTCAATCACATACATATGCAGTGTGCATGTGACACTTCCATTTTCATTTCGTTCTTGTGACCGTGCGCTTGAAACTGTCCCAGTGACGGGCACATTGCGTTGAGCCAGTGGCTCTAAAACATTGGGCGTGATATGCCCTGATACATTGAGCCTGAGGCTTTGAATACGTTGGACCAGAGGTCCTGTGCGTTGAGCTTAAAGCTCTCATATACGTTGGGCCTGAGGCCCTGTTGCATTGAGCTTAAAGCTCTGAGGCTTGCTCCGGTCACAACTGCCTTTATCTGATCATAATTTTATGCATGAATGTACATGCCCAAATGCCTATTACACATGCCAAATGTACAATTAATTTCACATATATAACACTTCAATCACAAATTACCGATCCGTCGGACACCTTTGGTCCGAACACAATTTCAAGTAAACACGTAACCCTCCATTTCATCCTCATGGCATAAGTATATAATTAACACACAAGTATTGAGGAACCAACTAGGTTACTCACCTGTAACTTCCGAGCTAATGCTGGGAAGTCTCGGCTATGTCAAAGGATCGACGCTCCACTGGCACCTCTATAACAATCAAAACACATAAATATTAATAATTGACCCATTTCTGAAGTCAATTATGCACATGAAGCTAATCAATTGCATACCATACATGTTTATGACATTCCGACCCTAATCCGAAATTTCCCCAATCTTAATTTCTAAAATCCGAATTCATAATCTGCAAATTGAATTTAATCCATAATCAATTGAATCATCCAATTCCTAAATCCTCAATCTCAAAAACCTCCAAAAATCACATTTTCTGAAAATTGCATTCCTCGCCGCGGCGCCAGATCCGTCGCTGCGGCGAACGACCCTTCTTCGTCGCGGCGTACGCATCGCGCACGTCGTGACGTGACCTTCTTCTGCTCGCCACGGCGTGCGGGGCCAAACTGCTCGTCGCGGCGTGCATTAAATCGTTCGTCGCTACATGCAAAAGCTGACTTGCTCGCCGCGGCGTGTTCTTCGCGCACGTCACGGCGTGCAATCGTAGCAACGCCCAAAAACCCAGAAATTTCCAGATTTCCGACTCCAAATCCAATTTTTCTCCTTTTAAACCACTCCCAAATAATTCAATACACATCATACAACTAATCCTTAGCTTCTATTTCATCAAACAACCAATATCCCTAAAATTTCAACATTAAAATCAACGAAAACATCATCGGAAACCCTAAATTCCAAATCCTCAAATATACAAGCTAATCATCCACATAACTCAATCAAACAACAAATCTAACTATCTAGGGCAAGGAAGGAAGCAATTTACTTGATTAAAAGCTTTAAAACTTCAAAGATCACACCTCAAGCTCCACTCCCAGACCCACGACACTCCTCAAGCAAACCCAACTTCAACTCTTTTCCAACACCAATCAAGGGGATCGATCAAGGCAAAGGAAAGGAACAAATGGCAAGAAGAAATCAAGAGAAGAAATCACGAAGAGAAGGACGAAGAAAGCATCGTGTGGGAGAAATTCAAAGGCTTTAGTAAGGGCTTGTTTGGCAATTGAAATTGTCACAAGTCCAATTCGAACAACCTCGATCCAATTTCAAATTCTAATTTCTCCCGAATTTCAATGGTTCTAACCCTAATTCATCAAATCAAACTTCTAATCTTTCTATGCCATTGGATAATCAATTTTGGAACCGGAAATCAAAATAATCAGTCATTAGGTCAATTTTTTGGTCCGGACCTATTACTCCGAAAATTTCAAAAAAAATCCTATAAATCCTCAAAATTAGACAACACCTACTCATACACTCCAATTTCATATTCCAAATTCCTAACTCTTAATTCTTACTCCAATTTCATTTCTCACAGCTCAATTAACCTAATTATCTCCAATTTACCAATTTACCCCGAAACAAATCGGGAATTGTCACACATGTATGTACGTACGTATGCCAGTGCAATAATTGCCCAATTTAACAAATTTATACATAACTAATAATGCATAAACATGCCACAAATGAATGCAATGAACTGTACCCATCCCATCGGTGACGGGATGTTACACAGTTGTTGATCGTCTCATCATAATAGATGGTCAACTTGAAAAAGAAATAGTCAACCTGTAATGATAATGACTAGATCCTCTCATTTATATAAAGACAAATGTAAAATGAGTCTAATGCAACACCTAACGTTAAGAATATTTCAAATGACGATTTAGAAAATGTTAAAATATTATAATTCCCCTATATGAAATTATTAGTTACCTACATGAACCTTTAAACATTCATTATTAACATCTAAACTCTACCTTCATTAATCCGTAGCCAAAACTAAAATCCTTAATCCACAATACCAATTCAATTAACTTTCCTCATCAAATTGTCCTTAACCCCAAATGAACCATTTATTAATCCTAATAAATAATACTTATCTTAAAAAATAAATTGCAAATTAATTAATGGAAACTAAGGGAATTAACATAAAATTCCAAAAGGACCTACAATTAACCAATTCCATCTGCAAAGCAATCAACCAACCTTCAAAAGCTAGAATTAAGCACTAAATTATGTATAATGCCCTAAAAGTTTTTTCATCATAGAATTCTAAAATTTTCAAAACCTAATTCATATAAAACCTCCACTAATCAATCTACAATTGAATCCTATATGGAAAGTAAGTGTTAGGAGGAGAAGCATACCTTGAATTCAAGTAACTGAAGATGAAAATACATAAGGAAGTTCTAGAGTTCCACCAAAAACCATGTCTACAAAAATGGTGTTTCTTTAAGAATAACGCATACAACTCAAAATTATTGGTTTTTTAATGAGTGAAATTAGGGATAAATTGAGTTAGGTAACTTAAAATATACTAGAATATTGAGGGGAATTGAATTGATCTAGAGAAAATCAAGAGAAGATCAAGGGGAAAATTATGTTTGTAATGAATGTTGTCTTTTGTGTTAAACCATGATAGAACACAAGCCTTTCACGGTAGCGTGCTTGGTATCATGTCTTAGACACGAATGCAAAATAGGTCAATATTAGGGTAAAACAAGGTCAATATTAGGGTAAAACAAGGCTTACACAAGGACTACGTGGAGGCATGTAAGATAAATGTGCAAATATTGGGTGCACATAGTTTAATGTTTGTAAAACACATGATAGTCATAGAGGAAACATGGTCTCATGTTAGGCCATTTTAATTAAAATTTGAAATTCTTTTTTACGCTAAATAGAACACAAACATCATATACTAATATGCTAAACATCACATTGGCGATATAGGCTTATGTTATACCTGTGTTGTAAAAAGGTAATCTCTGCTTCTATAATGAGTAGGAATACGGACATAACACATCACCATGTTGCCTTTGTGTTATGCATTCAAAGGATTATATTTTACCTAATCTAACATAAGGGTAAATCTTATGCACGTTCTCCTATATGGAAGTTGATAAATAATACGAGGTCTATATTGGCTCATGTTTACCCTATTTTCATATTGGTATCCACTACTTCTTCATCTATTAGGAACATAAGTCTAACATATGACGTTGTTCCTCAACACAGGGTGTATATAATGTCATGTTTTATCTCGAGTTCAATTTATTAATCTTAGCTTGTAAAGTGTGACTGGGAGTTATGTAACATAGGGAAAGTAGACTTTTTACTGGTGTTTTCCTTAGGTGAATTTTTAACATCACTAAACCTTACTCCTTTTATAACCTAGAGGAGGGGATGCTAGATCATATTTTCGTCAATTGTGACTACTTGAAATTTATCTAGAATGGTTTAACTCATCTTTGTAACATCTCAAACCCTTTTCCCTCTAAATAATCTAAGTTGGTTGCATAGGCTTGTGAAAACCATTTAACTTATAAATGGGATGATATCACATTTAAAATTACACTTGGTAGTGCAGTCTACTTACTTTGGAGAGAAAGAAACAGAAGGGGATTCCAAGGGTAAGCCAAACAACAAACTTATCATCCTACGGGGGATAATAAACTATATATGAGAAAAACTAATGTGCTAGAATATCCAATTCATCTGTAGTCCCAGAACGAAGAACAACTGGAATTTATGATAATCTAATATAAGGTGCCTCTCTAATTATTCAAAAAATTCACCTAGTTATTAGTTGAATTATTAGTTGATTATGTCGTGATTCCTCTCTAGGTTGGTTTTAGATAGTTCTATATCTTAAGTCTTTGTTTTTTGGGGTTTACCAACATAGACCTCTTGCATTTTACTCTTTATTAGCTTAATACATCTTTAATTTCTAAAAAATGCTTTCTTGAATCAAACAAGCACAAGAAACAATCACCAGTTAGACTTTATTATAATTTCAATAAGTTGTGCTTACTTAATGTTCTAAAACTCACAATTAATTCATAATGAATGTGCATATGCTTAAAATGTTTGAAAACTCTTCTAAAAAATATTTTTGTAGTTATAAAATGTCATGAAGTTGAAAAAGTTGTGCTACTCATAATGAATGTGCATAAGTTGTGCTTACTTAAGTATTTATAACCTATAATGCCTCAAATAGTTAAAGACATAAATTAGTCATTGTAATACTAGTTTTTGAGTAGGATTAACTAGTCCGTCATCTTCCTTTGATTAATTAGGGCGTCAACTAGTCCAACCCCCCTAGTTGGACACAATCCACCCTTATTGTAACTTTTGAAAACAATCATTAATTAGTTGGTTATAACCTTTCAACTAGCTGAATGTCTAACCAGGTAAAATCTAACCATTTTTAACTACTTAGCAACTTGTTCATTAAGTTAAACTCTAAGGAGAATTTGACATTCAAAAAATTTTAAAACATCAATTTTCAATACTTTAAAATTTTCCAGAACATCAAAACACCCCGTTTTGATAACACCTTCAGTTTTCTCACTTTAAGTGGTTTTCAATTTTTTTTGAAAATTAAAACCTTAATTTCTCTTAATAAATAAAAATTCATGTATTAAAATTGATCAATAAGTCATTGATACAAAAATTACATTAATTTACCAAATTAAAGATCTTCAAATTTTCTTTTAGGCTCTATAGAACAAACGATACTTGGTTATATATTATGTATTTTAAATTAAATGATTCATTTACTTGAATGATTTGGTTTCACTTTCTTTGAATCATCAAAAATAAAAAATAATAGTAAATATCTTTTTTTCATAGAGAATAAATTGAAACCTCTCTTGTTATAAAAAAAAGATGTAAGCACATTAATTAAAAAAGAAAATAATAATTAAAAGGTAATATGTCTAAATTAAATTATGATATTTATTTCAGATCGATTAGATGAACTAAAATTTTGATAAATTAGACTTTAAGGTTAGTTTTCAAATAATTATAATTTAATTTCTGTTTATATGTTTCGCAAGTTTTGCAATTAGTAGATCAAATTTGTATGAATAATGCCTGGGAAAATGAAGTTAGTCTAATTAAAATGAGGAAATAAATGGGGAAAATAGCGGGCGTTGATACAGGCATTACTTCAGTTACTTGAAAGCGAAAAGAAGTCAAAATTTAAACAATAGACTGACAGAGTGACAGGCTACTTAGATAAGGAGTCGTCATTTGCAATTGCAGAGCAAGAAACTCTAAAGAAAGAAACTACGCTCTCTCTTTCTCTCGTTAAGACTGTACTAATAATCCAAAGCTATCTCATCGGATATTAGGGTTTCTGGGGTTGCCAGAGGTACGCTTTTTTTTTTAATACTCTTTCCTCTTCGCTTTTTTCTCTGGTAATTGTGAAACCGCTCAATAAAGAAAGGAATGAACTTGCATGGATAAGGCTAGGGTTTTCATTTCGAATCTTCAATCTTCGGCGTAACTTTATAAGACTATAGAATTTTTTTTAACTGTGATACAAGATTTTGACTTTAGAAACTCGAGGAAACTGTATGTATTAGATTCAGATTTCCCTTTTCAACAAAACTCCAGTTAATGGTCTTTCTTTTTTTAAACTTCTAGTGTGGTTAGAAATGGGCGTGGAAGAGGGACCAAGTAATGGTTGTGGAACAGATGGGATAGCTCCAGGCTTGAGAGGTGAAACAACGAACAATTTGTCTGGGTTTGGCATTGGAAATGATGGAGTTGATGGTTTCTCGGGGACAAGCGAAGGATTTCGAACTTACAAGAGGCGGAGGCAAACAAAGTCTTGCTCAGAGAGTAAGGGTCAAGAGGACGAGAGGGGCTCTGTAGAATCTGCTAGCAAATTAGAAAACCAGGTATGTTTCTATCATTTGCCTATGCATGGGTTAAGTGATAATTTGAATCGACTGCTTTATTATATTTGATAATTGAAGAGGTTTTGCTAAATTTCATTTGTTTGGTCTGCTGCAATTTAGGAAGTCTCAAAATTTCACCTGAAACTCGCAAGAGATGACTTAGAAAAATGTGCTGCAGCTACTATGTTTTGTGCAAAATGTCCGTATATTTAAAATTTTTTGGAGTAATACTTTTGTTTGCCTTGGTTGTGGGAATATGAATGATGTTTTATTCCAGAAAGAAACTTGAGTTGATTGTTGAAAATGAGAAAAGGAATTAAAATAAGGTTGGTGATGGTCAATTGTCAGTTACTGTATCATAAAATCTTTTCTGTATGATACGCATAATGATACTGAATATGGTTTCTCTATGATCTTCGTAAGTGCCATTGTGACCATCCTCATTATTGTTATGCTGGTTTTACTGGACTTAATGGCACTACTTCTACCCCTACAAAAACCACCTCATTGTTGTGATTCTGGCAATTTTGAGCTGTGCCTAAAGACAACAATTGTAGGTTATAATTCTAGTTTGTTGAGTTGGAATGGGAATTTCAATTTCAATGCTGGTTCTCATTCTTTTGTTTACATATTTCTTAAAGATCTATTCAAATAAATAGAAACTATGTATATAGATTCTTTTATGTACATGCGAAGTGAATGCCTCTGAAGGTTGAATCACACAAAAGAAAAATAATGGTGGATGAACTTGGGTCTCTACTGTAGCTAAAGCCTCAGCTGCTTTGAATCACTGATTTGGGCCTTAAAGGGTCCAATGTGGATCCAGACAAGCTAATTTTCTGTGTTGATTCAGTTATCTACTATTCTTAAACATGTTGCAATCGCTTCAATTTGTAGTTTAGGTGGTGATGTTCGATGATTAAGGACTGTGACATATAACTTGGTAGTGATGCTTAGCAATGGAAGTTTGTGATGATCATGTCACTACTCCACGGATCTTAATCAGACAAGTTGCTCATGTTGTGGATGACTACACTTTGGCTTTCATTTATATGAACGAATGGTGGAAAGCTTGAGCTCATATAATGGTTGGCTCTTCTGAGTCCTTCTGGGATTGGTTGGAAAGTGTCTGACATTAAATGACATAAAGTATATGTTTGTTCCATTAAGAACTTGATGTTTATTTTGGTGGAGTAGCTATTATGAGACCATGCAAAAAGTTGTATTTAGATCTGAATTGATCCATCTTATCATTCACTGGAAATTTATATTTTCAGGTAATACAAACAATTTTTGGCTATAATTATGTAATGTTATCGTTAAATTTAGTTGTTGAGCATTACTTAGTGTTGGCAGTTAACATGGTCATGCTGTACTCTTCCTTTTGATCTGTTTCAAAATTTGGATGATGTGAATTAAGAAGGAAAGATTAGAAGATTGTGCAGTTTCCAAGAACTCTTTTCTGCTAAAAGTGTTTTCCTTGGTAAATTTGGTCAACTATCTACCTAGTTCATATTTTTTGTTGGTTTTAGTTTTTCCATCATTCTTTTCTTGATACAATTTTATTTTATTAGTATTCGTTTTATCCTTATTATTGTATAACTTCTCTATGTGAGGTTTCTTTGTAGATCCCAAGTCAACCATATCATCAGTTTCCTGCATCCACGAATGGCTCAAATGTTGTTTCATCCGGGCAGTGGAGAGATGTTGTACTCGTACACTTGTATGAGTCGTTAATTGGTGACGAGGGAAGCATGAACAGATGCATCCTTGATGCACTTATGATGGGAGCTAAGGTTTCTGACTTTACTGAAGTGGATACCTCTGGCTAGCATTAGTTTAACAAAACTGTCATTCTTGTTCTATATTCTTCTTTCTTTGTTCTCATCTTTTGCTGTTTTCTGTAGGAGTCGGATGTTTGTGTTGAAGATGGCCAAAAATCCTCTAATCAAGCAGAGTGCATGCCTAATAACAATCATCTTCACACTAAACATTATAAGGCTGTTTTAGCCAATGGAGCTCTGGATGAATCTTGCCGTCCATCAGTTACTGAGATGTGCCAGCGTGTTTTCCTTAGTATCATACTTCATGAAAAGTTCACTTCATTGTGTAAGCTATTATGTGAAAATTTTGAAGGAGTGAAGGCTGGCAACCTTTTTAACATACGTCTCATAAGCAGAAGAATGAAAGAGGGAGCTTATGAATGTTCGCCTTCACTTTTTTCTGCCGATATTCAGCAGGTAAGTTTCACAATCCTTATTAGTATAACGAAATTGTTTTTTGTTTTTGGTTTAAGTTTGTGCTATACATCTCTTTCTATTCTATTAAGTTCATGCTATTTCCAATTCATCTTTGGAATCTTTTATAACAATGTCTGGTTTTACTTGATTTTATCTCTTTTGATGTGCCAATGACATGAAATATGGACTTCCAAAAATATGAACCTTCTGTTTGTCTGTGAATGTTTTAGGTGTTATTCTATAACTACATCCCTATTCCTCTGCTTTTTGAGGCTCTTATATATCAGAGTAACTGAGTTTGAATTTTATTTTGGTCCTTTTCTGATTCACTTCCCTTCTATTGTACGTTATGTTGACATTTAAAGAGAAACAATTTACACTCATACCTTCTCTTAATCAATGGGTTTGGAACCAACTATCAAGCTATATTTGAATTTCCTTTTCCAACTGCTAATTTGATAAATCAACGGATACAGATGTCCTGTACTTAAAAAGGTCTTTTTTTGTTTACATGCATCACAATAAATATAGAAGTTATGGCAGAAATTAAAATTCATGTAGGAATTACTTCACAAGCGTTTTAATCTCTCCAAATTCTGTTTTTGGTGTTCTTTACTTGCAATTTTCTTTTCCAGGTGTGGAGAAAACTTCAAGTTGTTGGTAATCAATTGATTTCTTTAGCAAAAGGTCTGTCAGATGTGTCAAAGTCTTGTTACAATGAAGAGGTAGTGCAGCCAAAAAGTATTCTTCCTACTTGAATATCATGATAAGCATCATGAGCTTACACATCCTTTTTGTTATGACTATTAAGTCAATGTAGAATTGTGCTCTTTCAGGTAGGAGGCTCCCGGCATTGTACATCCGAAGATGGAATTCCCTTTGTAAGTGAGAAAGTGTAGTTATGTTCAATGTGTTTTCTAATAGCTGTGTATTATTGAAACTTTGATGCAGGAGCTTATTTACATTGTTTCCATGAGAATATTTTTTTAATATTCAAATAGACAAAAGTTCAATGTTTTTATGGAGATTTGACGTAGTTGGAATGGTAAAGTTCTCTAAAGGTCTTACTTTCTTATTTCTTAACAGGTTAGCACTGCCCAGGAAGCTGAATCTCATGGTAAATCAGAGAAAGATTTTGTTACATTCGAAGGCTGCACTTGCCGAGCTTGTGGTGAGAAGGCAGGTGGAAGGGAATATTTAGTTTGTGATTCATGCGAAGAAATGTACCACATCTCATGCATAAGGCCTATTCCCTCGGTGATTCCTCCAGTATTCTGGTGTGCCAACTGTGTTTCTTGTGAAATGGGGAACCGTCATATGGATTGTGTAGTTTGTAAGCAGCTGAATGGCTATGGAATGGAATTTAAACAAACTGGTGATAAGATCAATCCAACAAATGAAAAACTCAATGAAGCTGAGACTGCTACAACTTATGGCTTGGCTCATGAGCGTGAAACATCGAAAAAGAAAAAAAAATTGGGTGTTTGTGGAGTTTGTAAGAATGTTGTGAGAGAAGGTGACATGATAAAGAAATGCGATCATGACTTCTGCTTTTTCAATCATTACCATGTGAAGTGCCTCTCAGAAAAGCAATTAAAATCATGTGGTCCTGATTGGTTTTGCCCTTCTTGTTTGTGCAGAATTTGCCTTAGAGATGACAAAGAGGAAGGAATTGTTTTATGTGATAGTTGTGATCATGCATATCATGTTGGCTGCTTGGATCCGCCACTTACTGCTATTCCAGCTGAAAAATGGCATTGCAAACACTGTACTGTAAAAATCAAAGAGATAAACAGGGCTAAGAAGGCATTTAAAAAACATCAAAGGAAACTGCGGCAGCAGTTGCCAAAATCTACAAGAAAAGTTGAAGTGGATAAAAGGGATGGGAATTGTATGGACAAGAATCAGGCTACGAGTTGTGAAAAGGTACTAGATAAAGGAAGGGAAGGAATGGACATTCTTCTAAATGCTGCTCTTAATTACGAAGAAAAGCTTTCTAGCAGTCAAATGAAGGGCTGATAAACTGACAAATGCGAGCTGAAAAACATGTAATTTTCTTTAGAAATGACTTCGATTTTAGACGAGTAGCTGATGCCAAGAGTTTTGTTTTGCTAATGTAAGGCATACCATAGGTTCTGCTGACTTTTGGATACTGGCACCAAACTGTGATTTACACTGACTATTCGCTTGACAAGAATCAAGGAATTATTGGATTCTTTGGGTGAAAACTATCATTTTAGCGGCAACAAATGGATAGGCTTAGTTATGTACTTAATCTAGTTTATGATCACGGGGAACTTGAAGCAGATGTTTCTCACTGACAGATGTTATAAAATGGAGTCTGTTCGTACCAGTTGTATTACGATGAGAGCATACTATTTCACTGATGATACTGCATATTTTTGTGATGTGAAAATTTCTTCTGTAAAACCTTTTATGCTTTGTACTTAGTTTTCATCTTTGATACCATTAATGGTTTAGGAATCTATTCTCTCGTGCTGCAGCCTCTCTTTTGTAAATCTGACATTGGTGACATACCTTTTATGTGAACTATCATTCGTGTAGTAGCGAGGTGTTTCCAAGCTTAGTAATGGTGCTTTAGTTCAGATTTCTGCAGGTTCAGAATGCAGAATACATGCAAACTAATCTTAAGAATTTTCCATACCAGTATAGCATTCCACAGAGCTTTGATTCCCAGGTGGTGATAAATTTCTCATGTTAATATGGTCTTAAAATCCTTGTGGAAGTAGAAGAACACGACTAAGGTAGTTTAGTAAATTTGGGGTGTGTTCAACAATGAAAGGTCATACATTTTCATTATATTTGACGAACGTTGTTGAGACCAAGAAGAAAAATAATATTGATTGCCAACGATCTAATTGCAAAGGGAACAAGGCGTTTATATTAGAAGAGCCTAATGGAAAATCAAATTTCGAGTATTGAAAATTAGTGCAAGGAACTATAAGATGATTCTGTGTTTAGTCTTACAGAGATCTCTTTCAATTTCGTAAGGATGTTATTAGGTATGGTGAATCTGCTGAAGCGTTACGAAAACGTTCATAGGGCATCAAATTTGCACTGATGTGTTAACAAGTACTCGCGCGATAATAGAGTGGTAATATTTTGTATAATTCTAGTCAAACGCACCAAACTCTTGTTTAAAGTGTTAGGCATGTGATTACGACGTGTATGGTTGCTGTCTCTTATATGTAAAGACAGAACGAAACAAAAACTTAGAGACGGAACAGAACAAAAATTGGAAACAGTGACATGTTTGGTTATGATGGACAGAACA
>JANKYF010000006.1:23983911-23995975 GCA_029829435.1 Erythroxylum hondense
GGTTAAGAAGGCAGACCTTCCCCCCATTAAAATAAGCATGATAAAGCATCCAAATAATCCCTCACTAAGAAGATTTTTAATGTTGAAGCTATAACAGTTACTATTGAGTATTAAGTGAAATTGATAGGAATCAGAATAGATTTTTCCATAGTAACAGGCTTCTTATGAAAATCATCCTTATCAAATGATTTATGTTGGTCACTGAATGAGGTCTAAGATTTATCAAGGAAAATTTATCCAATGTCTCAATAATGACAGTGAAGGGAGCTTATTAAGACTTCATCTTTTTATTACAATTAGGCAATTATGAAGTTTTAGAATGAAAATTTCAATCAGAATTGTCTCAATTTTGTAAATTAAAGAAATTAATAATAAAAACCACAAAGGTAGTGAAATACAATTGAGAGATTCTGTCTAGTCACAATAAGTAATATCTATGTATTACATCAAATATATTTAAAATCATTTGCTTCTAAATAGGAATCAAAGCATTAAACAGGCTAAAAATTAATAATATTGTTGGCACCAACATAGAATCCTCTATATCCATTAAATAAAATCTTATAAGCAAGCACCAAATATTTGGTACTTGCTTACTAGAGTCTTCATGGGCAATCATAATAGCATAGTTATGATGTTTGGAGTGTGATACTTCAATTGTGTATCTTAAAAAATAGTCATTGAAGAGATTTGAAGAAAATTAGGGGTATTTACAAAAAATAGTTAGGTCATAGATATACGTTAGTGATCACGGGTCATGTTTATGGACTATAAGTCAGTACATGTAGGTGTTCATATGTTTACAAAATTTTCATGTGGATGATTAGATGTCTAACTATGTTAGCCACATCAATAATAAACTAACAAAATTGACTTTTTAACTTAAGTCATAAAGGTCTTGGAATGTTGGTCACTTCAATGAAAATTTAAAAGGTTTAGCACTAAAATGAAAAAAATCTAAAATAGTTTGACACTTGGAATATGTTTTCTCTTTTTAAATAACATGTCAATTAGAAGATTTCTTCATAATGATTTGTTGGATCATAGAAAGATTCTTAATGACCTTTGGCTCCTTCTGGAAGATTTTAATATTCATATTTTTCATCTAAAACATAAGAGCATGACATGAAATGGTTGTAAGAAATGAAAGATTGTGGGAATTTCTTTACTAGCTTCTCTTTGATAGAACTCAAAACTACCCCTACTTCACATAGTGCAAAAAAAAGGGTAGGAATTTAATATGGAGGAAGCTTAACAAAGTTCTTGTAAATCTTGATTGGTTACATTCTCAAGCCATATAAAAGGTATTTGACTCCCTTTAGATTCAACAATTATTAAGATAGACATGAAGGGTTTGAATATATTCTTGCCAATTATTGGAATCACAAATTAACGAGCCTACTCAATTCAAATGCTACACAAAACCTAGGCCAATCAAAATTAATATGAAATCCTAGAAAAAAATTAGGATATCGAAATACAAAGACTTAGGTTTTGACCATAAAGGATACTTTACAAATTGCCAACAAGATCTAGATAAGGATCTAGATAATCTAACTCTCTAAGCACAAGAAAAGTCCAATTTTTATACCTATGTATCTATAATCCACTATCATTTCTCTCTCACAATGAAAAGTCATAATCTTTTAAATCAAGGAGAGGCATGTTAATACCAATTACTTCCATAAAATGATGATGACATGGAAAGACTTCAAGTTTATTACCAGTATCAAAGATACATTAGGTTTCATTATCCCTAACTTGAAATTACTAAGTTATTTTCTCACAATCACTTCAAAGTCTTGCTAGGTGCTAGAAAAACTACTTAAACTGGTAATCTAGATCTTAACACTTGCCCTTAAGGGGGAAATAAACTTAGCATTATGATTTTATCTCCAGTTACGGTTAAAGATATAAGAAATGTTATCTTTAACCTTAATCAGTACAAAACTTCAGGTCTAAACAAATTGAATGGAATTTTTTTTATAGAAATTATGGCATGTATTGGTTCTCATATCTTAAATGTTATTCTGGACCTCTTTACTAGACTAGTAGATACTTAATCCCCAAATGTTTCAATCCTTCTACTTTCAATGCTTAAAGTCTAATATCATGCTGTAACTTTTTCTGTAAAATCATTATTACGTTGTTAACAAACATATAGAAGAAAACACTTAGCTTTAACGTTAGAAACTCATGCAATACCTTCATATATGGGAAAAAAATAGTAACTCATAGTAAGCATGATAATGCATAAATAGTCTTTGCCTAGTGGTCAATTGATGCATTATCGATACGGTTAAAGTGTGTGTCAAAGTATTTTATAGAAAGAGAATTGTTATATATAAGTTACTAAACAATAAATCTTCCTTAATTAATTACTCTCCCATGTATCATATGAAACTGATTCAGGTTTTCACCAGGAGTGTCCCTTTTACCTGGTTCCTATACAATGTTTTGATCAATTTATATGGGCATTAGAAGTATCCTTTTCAGGAGGACATCATATGCTAAGGTAAGTGGGAGGACGTGTCAATCATCAAACGTAACATTAAAATCTAGTTTGATATTAGACATTGTTTAGGCTCTGAATCAAATGTATAATATGTTTTGAGGTTTTAAATTGTAAATTATGGAGTTTACAAATTATTATAAGAACTATACTTGGCATAATTACAATTGCTTAACTAAATTGAAAACAAGATTTGTTCCCTAAGTGAAGTATAAAATCCTATATACATATACACATTATAGAATTCAATATATGTACTATGAAGGTAATGAACTTTATTAGCGAGCCATACATCCTTTTTTCACGATTGATCAGGGTTATCATTAGACAACCTCAATTCAAATATCATCAACTGTAGATTTGGCTACTATATTTAAGCAAATTCGTCAATGGCGCCTGAAGCATCTCCATTACCAAATTACAACAAAACCCAAATCTAACATTCCATGGCCAAAAGTCAGAATCCGAGGATAAAGTAACGATCGTAAAGGAGGGAAAAAAACTAATGATGGCATCCAACACTATGACAAAGGAAGGATGTCTCTTAAATGAATTTTTTTTAAGAAAGTAAAATTTGTAAATATATTATGTACAATTAAGGTAAGTTACAAAAGGATTACACTTTGGAAAGCACCTCTCCAAAGACTATCTTTTCTCCCCACATTCTACGCTTCAACTTACATAATTACTATAAAAATGAAATTACATTGAGTTGGATAACAATGTTTCTAAATTCACCATGAAGACACCAGTGTGTTGTTGCATTTTCTTTCAAATGGAATAATGATAAATTGGACCCTTATGCTTGCAATTGATAAGGTTATCATAGTGCTTAAGTTCTTCTCCTTACTTGTGAATCCTTTGGAATTTCTTTCTTTCCATATCTCCTATACATAGGTATCCACTACCACTAAATATGCTTTCTTATCCTCATTATGTCTTGGATTTGCCTGTATCTTTTGCAAAATGTCAACTAAACTAGCGTAGTTTATATCCTAGTGTCATAGTTTAATGATCCTCTTCATAATTTGATTGGAGATTCTACGCTAAAAAATAAATGGTCTCTAACTTTATCCTCTAACTTACATAAAACACAAGTTTTGGGTAGAGATAAACATCTTAGTCTATCCATTGTGTTGAGCTTGTTTAACATTGATAACCATAATAGAAAACTGACACTTAGCTTAAGACTGCTATTCAAAACCATTATGCTCCATTCTACCACTGATCCAATCCCTTAGATCAATTCCTTATTTTTCCTATTTGTTAAGTACGTCATAGGAATGTTAAGCCAAAGATAAATATCCTGACTTCTAGATTTAAAATTTGGATTGTAATCTTATTCCTCAGCACTTTTGAAAATAGTGCCCAAGTTACATTTTCCATAAGAAGCTACACATTGGCTTTTTGAGTAAAAGTGGAGAAAGTTGACCTTACATGTTTATCCTATATAAGAGCACCTTGACTAGTACAATTATCAAACCATAAAGAGACTTTGTCTCTTATCCCTACTTTTCAAGTTACTTTTGGTTCCACTAAGTTTCTTAACTTCAGATGTTGGTTAAAGAACTGAGAAGGAGAGGCTTTTGGAACCGTAGTCCAAAGGCTATTTCCTTTAAGAGTATAGCTGTGTAACCACTTGATCTATAATGATTCCTTATCCATTAAGATTCTCCATATCCTCTTTAGCATAAGAATGTTGTTGTAGCTATTTATAGCTTCCAATCCTAGTCCACCCTCTTCTTTAATTCTGCATACATCTTTCTAGATTACTTTTATAACTCCTTCACTTCCTCCTACTTTTCCGTATAAGAATTGCTTCATCATAATTTTCCTAGTTTTAAAGAGGCCTTTTGAAAGGACAATATAGGAGCACTAGTATATATGCATTAAGGAGATTACAAATTTCATAAGTTGTAACTTACCTCTATAAGTTAATGCTCTATTCATCCATGTACCTAGTCTTGTATGAATTTTCTCAATCAGCGAGAAACAATATCTATATTTGAGTCTTTTGGAGGAGAATGAGAGTCCTAAATATAAAAGAGGTTTGATGTGCTTAGTCATTCTAGTAATTCGAGCAATAATGTCTGTAAGATGTGAAGCACTCTCTAACATGATAAAAATGGTCTTAAGGAAATTAATCTCAATACCAAAAAACTCCTTAAATCTTTGTAGAGTATCCATCAACAGGAAGTAGAGTTCAAGGCTACTTTACTTAACAAAATGAATTAATCTACAAGACATAAGTTTTTTTTTTAAGAAACTAACTTGCATTTGGATTGGTACTTAAAGTAAAAGGCAGTTGAGAGATTATGGTTTAGTAGGAGGGTGAATACTTCTATTGAAATGATGAATAAGTAGGGGCAGAGGGTGTATGTTCCCTTGTTTGAGACCTTTAGAGCCCCTTAAAATTTTTTATTAGAGAGCCATTGATAAGAATACCAAACGAAGGTAAAGGTAATGTATGCTTTGATCTAGTTTATAAACTTCTTACGAAAATTCAATACTTCAAGTGTTTGTAATAGGAATGAACAGTTTACACTATCAAATACTTTATGAAGATCTACTTTAATAGCATAAATTTGGAGAGTTTTTCCTTCCATATCTTATCATAAGCATCTACACTATTAAGATGTCTCCAATTTGTTTGTTGTTAAAAAATGTACTTTGGTTTCCAATGATTATAAAATTCAATATTAATTTCAATATGTTAGCGAATAGCTTTACTATGATGTTGTATAAGAAATTGGTACAAGCAATTAGCCTAAAATCACTAAAGGAAGCTAGATTGGAAAATTTAGGAGTTAAATATAAATATGTTTTGTTTATTTCTTTGAGCAGAACTCTCTTATTGAAGAATTCATGCACCACTTCCTTTACAGTTTTACCTATCTTTACCCAATTTTTGTGATAGAAACTTCCATTAAGCCCATATAGTATAGGTGTTTTCATTCCATTCGTTTTGAACACCATGTTCTTAATTTCTCTATCATCCACTAGTCTAATTAAATATTTTGCTTCTTCCTAAAATATCCGGGTAGGAATAAACTGTCTTAGAGATTCTAGAGAGGAGCTTGTAGTCCTCTCAAGTTCTAGTAGACTTTTAAAGAATTTCACTGCTTCCCTTCTGACATCCTCTAGTTTAAAAACATTATACCATTATCATCATTTATAGAGCATATCCTATTATAGTTTTTTTCTAGCTAACAGGGTATTGAAGAAAAATTTTGAATATTTGTCTCCATCCTTTGTTTGGCTAACTCTAGCTCTTTCTTAGATCAGGGATTTATTATTAGCTAGCACTTGTAGGTAGAATTTGAGGATATTTCCTCCTCATTCAATAAGCATCAATCTCTAGGTTTTTTTGCAGTTGACTTTTATATAGATAAGAGAATTTCTCTAGCCTTTTCAATATACATATTGGTATTCTAACTTCTTTTAGCACTTAGGAGTTTTAATACTTGTTTATTGCTTTTAGATTTTGCAAGCATATAAATTTCTTTATTCTAATCATTGCCTTTTTCCAATCCTCTATCTATAGCCTCCTGAAACTTTCAATATTGACAAGAAAGTTATTGAACTTGAAAGGGGATTTAAGACTAACCTTAGTGAATAAGCTTTTTTATATCTTATTAGAGTATGATTAGAGGAGCATAGATTTATGAAGAGAGCTTTGCTTTCAGAGAATAAAGTTAGCTAGTGCATTTTCACCAAGGCCCTATCTAGTTTCTTTCTAATAAACCATCAAGAGGATTAATTGCTTGTTATTTTATGTAAAGTTGTGCCATTTAAGTCCAAGGTCACTCAGTTCCACCTCTCTAGTACATCAAACATAGGGATGATTTTTTCTTCCTATACAATTATGTCAAAGCAATTTGGAGCCAAATACTTCATTTGTTACCTCTAGGTAATTGTCAACATAATTGGGAATATGCATTACATTGGATCATTTGTAACACCAAGATAAGGAAAACAAATGTAACCTTTTATAAAGCAGCCTTCACACTTACCATTTACACAATTTGTAAGGAACAAAATAGCAGACCTTTTATAGATATGAAGGTAGACAAATACCTACTTGCAAACTGGAATGTAAACCTGATTGAAAGCACATCTATGCTAAATAACAACAGCACACTCTATTGCTAGACATGTGGCTTTGATGGCTTTTTTAATATATTCTAGCCCTTTTAGCTAGTTTTTTTCCTACTACCTGATTTAACTTTTTTATAACATATAGATGAGACTAACCGTCGTGAACTCATTGTAATGTATGTAATAGTTTTAGGTATAGTAATATACACATTTCATATTCCAAAAAAAAGATCCATGTTGTAATTGAGCAAATTATAGTGGTCATTAACTTATGATTTGCAGAGTGTAGTGTCAAAGTCTTCACATACTAGCCAAGGCCCTGAACAATATCCTTTTATCCATTTTAAGGTACTCCAAATGAGATTTATTTGGAAATTAGTATTGAAACCATATAGAAAGGTTTCATTTATTAAAGTTTTCTTCATCTTAAAGACGACCTAGGAATGTATAAGTTGATCATTGGCTTCCAATTGCTCCACTTTCACTAGGTCATCATTATAGCATATGATAATTCTTCCATAACTATGATATTGATGATTGGAGAGTAATTTCCAAAGTGATTCTAAATAGTTCATTTATTTAGGTTTTCATTCTTGACTTTAGTTTCTAATAAACAAAATAAAATAACAAAGGCTTCTCACTTAGCAAAAAATCCCTCAAAGCATCAAGCTTAGATGGACAGTTTAGTCCTTTCTCATTCCAAACAATAAGAGTCATTTCAAAATGCCTTTACCTTTTGAAATTTTTTACTACTTCTCCTACTAGATCTCCTTGTTTGCATCTTCTCAAACTTTTCCTCCAGATTTCCTTGTTCTTCCTCGATATGTATAAGTATTAGAGATGGAGTAGAGTTTGGGACCCAAATTATGAGAACACTGTCATTTCCTTTGTTTAGTGTATTGATTTGCTCCTTTTCTAGAGTATTTTCCTTATCAACTTGGCAATGAAGGATTTCATCCATAGGAAAAGGACTAACATTAGCTTTTGGATTAACTTCCTCTTACCCCATTAGCTTAAAATAATCACCTTTCTTAAAAACTCTTCCAGTAGCTTTCCTTTCCTTCCCTTAAGCTCCTAACATACACTTTACCTTCTTTAAGTGAATTTCAAGCTAACAGTCTCACTATTGGTATGCTTTCCTTTAGTCCTTTGAGATGTCCATACTGAAGCATATCCTTGCAATGCCAATATGTCTTCTCATGGCTATGTTTTCAACCATGCACAAGGGCTTTCCCAAGCAGCTTGTTAGCACGCTTAGGCCTTTGGTAGTCTAGTATTCAAAGGGAATGTTGTGAAGATTCACCCATAGTTGAATGCTTCTCAACATTATTTCTTATAGCTCCATTCCTATTTGTTCGGTTTATAGGAATAAAGGGAGCCAAAAAATGTGCCAGGGTCCCTCCTCAACTATCTTTAGAGCTTTATATTTTGTGCTGAAGGTAAATACTAAGTTTTCATCTTCAGTTAGCATGACCTCTTACAAGCCTCTATTTTTCCACTATCTTTGATCCCATATTTGGATAGCTAGAAACAAGGGTCTTTTTTCTATGAAAAAACTAATTAGTGATGCTTCTCAACTCCTAGCTCCTACCTACAATACTTTGATACTTCAAGTAAACATTACTTTACCATCTAACTCAACAGAAGGGCTATAATGCAATAAGATGTCCAACCTATATCTTACTACTTGTTTCCAGCTTTTTAAGGGGGTGAAGTTTTTACTCAGGTTTTTTAGTGACCTGGACAATGTTTGAGCTTGGAAAGGTGGTAGGTGATGGTTCAGGTTGTTTGGGAGGTTAAAGTTGGCTTAGAGGGGAAGAAGGCGAGGGTAAAGGAGGGAATTCCTATTGCATTTTGTTAGAAATGGAAGGTTCTAGAGGACAGGTAAGGATTAGATAAAAAAACGTTATTTAAAATGGTAAAATAGGTGAAGGCAAGAAGGGTGCGATAAGGAGAAGACCAAAATGTCCCTTATCATAAGAGTGAAGAAAAATTAGTGGCAAAGGGTTGAGTCGCGGTGTAAGCAATGAAGTAGCTAGGGAGGAAGAAGAACAGTGGCTTAAGCGATGGCTTAGGCGGGAGAGAAGAGCAAGAAGGCCACAACTTAAAGCCATAACTGAGCTTTGCTTAGAGAGGAGGAGAAGAACATACTAGTAGGTGAAAAAGGTACCTTGATTTATCTTAAATGTTGTTTTAATTGCTAGGGCATTGAACTTAACTTTTATAGATCGACACTCTGTGAGGGCTGTTATATATTGAAGTCTGAAAACATGTTTTATGGATTTAACTTTTCTCTAATGTCCTAAAACATGAAAAGTCACTTCAAATTTATCTTTTAAGGTTTGTTTTACATGAACAAAAGTTAATACATACCCTATTTAAATTAATTAAGTATATTTACATTAGCATATGCAAATATAATATTAACTTTAAAGAGAATAATCTACTTTACATTTATCTTTAAGCCGTATTTTACATAAACAATACATTTAGATTAGCATATATAGATATAACATTAACTCCAAAGAGAATAATCTAATTTAGGATTAAATATTCAAATTTTGATGGTTTTATTTTCTATATTTTTTTGGCAATATCTAATAGTTTTAGCATAAAGTATCTATGACCAAAACGATCAAAAATAAAATTTTGGATCTATTTTTTGTTAATCTTTTAAAATCTAACCATCTATTCAAAAACTAATGTTGTTTAGCTAATGAGTGGTAATGTTATGATATAAATCCATTTTCTATAATTTTATTAGAGATTATGTTGGTTTATGTCTTATAGTTGATTGATTAGTTGTAGTTTTATTGATATAATTATTTAAAGGTATTCTTTATCTTATGCATATTTATTTATTTAATTGCTTTATAAGATAAGGTCTATATAATAAATTTACATTGTAAATATAATTATAATGAGATCATAACCATAAGTATCGTATTGTATTTATCTATTATCCATAAATTATTCTTATTTATTGTTTTATTAAGACTGAACATTTATAGAGTATAAAAAGACTAATATACGTTATGGTTCTTTCTTATTCATTGTTCTATACATAAAGTATATAGGTACTTAAATAGACATGTGAGTGTTTATTAAAGAATAATTTTACTAATTTGAGCTTATATAAGAAATTCATTTGCAACATTACTTGTATGTCTATAAAAATTCTTATTATGATGATTTTATATATAATCATTTGACTTGAGATTTTCAAAGTATCTTATATAGATTTTACTATATTTTAATATTACTTGTGATATGTTCTAATCAAGGGTAGCTTGATTGGTAAGAACTGGATAGAACTTGAATTATATGGAGGTGGTTGAGTGATCAATATAGGGTTCGTCACTTTAATGTAGTTAGGAAGAAAATCCTATTTTCCTCAAATAGTATTGATTGAGGAAATCTTTGCCCAAGGTAGAATGACATTGTGAAAATATTTTTTAAATGTCATTAATATAATCAATTCCTAATGATGAAGAATTAATATGATTTGACTCAAATAGAGTAGACAATAATTCTATACTTTATATCTAGAACTTCGTACGATGAAAAGATTGAACCATACTAAAAAATCAAGCACAACTTTGATATTTCTAATATTTTGATATTCTTAATATTTAGATGGTTATGATGCATTACTAGACGTTAATCTTTTATATGGATACAAATAATTTAATTAGGAAACTAAAGATAAATTAAATAAGCTTTATTTATTTAATCCTAAATATGATTTAAAATTATAATTACATGTCCAATGTCAACATATTTAGGAACCTAATAGGCCACACACAGAGAATGATTAGTGAGAGTAAAAGGTAATTTAATCAAGTTGAACTTGATTGTAAAGTTTGAAAAATACTAGGACTAAAAATGAGATACCAAATAAGTAAGAATTAATATGGAATATTAAATCTTATTTGGGTTTAATCATTACTTAATTAGAATTAATTGTAATTCTAATTGAATTTTAATTAAAATTTTTATTTGAATTAAATTACTAAAAAGTTCAAATCCTATTATAAATAGGCGTACTCCAAAGGAGCTTGTACTGATTGCCTAAGCCTCTCTACACCACTTGTAGAATTCTCTTAACACATTTTTATATACCGTTAGAGGTTTGAAACATGTATAGCTACAATGGTTATAATGAGTCAATTTGAGAAGTAGTTTAAGAAAGACGACAAGAAAAGAATCAAACTAACAATAAGGTACGAAATATAATTTGATTATATTTTTATGAAAATTATATTATTTTATTTTGTGTATTTTATATTTTTATACATGTTAAATTACATGTTATATATATGTGATATTGTTATATGAAATTTTATGTTTAATAAGAACCTTTAATATTAAATACCTCGTTCAAATATTAAGTACGAGTTTAGAATATGATTGCTGTCTTTCATTGTTATAAGAATATAAAAGAGTTATGTTTATTGTTAAGCTTGTTGAGCAAACTCAAGGCCACTTTTCTAACTCGAATATGCTTAGTCTTATAATAATATACCCTACTTAACTAAAAACCTACTTAACTAAATTTGTCTTCTTTGGATGAACAAACACATAAGATATTTTTTGACATGAGTTATTGCCTAGCGATCTAGGAGTCATATTAAATGTGATTGATAAAATTGTTATCTACCTAATCTAAATTTAGTTGATTTATTGGAAAAATTCAACATCAATCACATTTTAGGATCCTATACTACTGGTAATATGTCCTAAATCTTTAACAATGTCAAAACTAGAAACTTTATATGTGAACTAATAATTATAAGTTACAATAATGGGCAAAGGGGTGAGAGAGAATATTTTTAAAATGGTTCATATCCAATCTAAACTTGAAATCTTCCTACTTATCCTTCGTTATCCATCAATATGTAATCAAATATGTAACTAAGGATGATAAACTTAAAAATGAAAAGAGTAGTGAGAGTACTTTTGTTGTCTCTAAACTTAATTCTCACTTCTTAAATGGACATAAAAGAAAAAAAATCATATGATCATATTCATAAGATGTTTAAGATCAATAAGAATAATAATGGTCATACTCACAATGTGACAGATCCCAAAACTACCTTTAAGAAAAAACCTTATATGCTTCTTCTTTAAGAAAGAAAGTCATAAGGGAAGCGAGTGTAGGAATTTCACTTGCTTGTTATAAACAATAAGAAATAAAATGGGGTTTATAAGCAAAAAAAGCTAAATGTATTAAAGGCCATTTTAGAAGTAAAAAATGATATCAAAGTCAACTTTAGGTTCATAATAGTATTTAGTTTAAATTTATATTATTGTCTTTAGGTCATTCTATATAAAAATTTTACATTCCCAATTTTAGGTATAATTTGATTTCAATTTCGTTGTTAGAAAATTTTGATTATAGTTTCACTTTGAATAACAAAAAGTATATTTTTCTTTGAATTAATTAATGTCATA
>JANKYF010000006.1:24011774-24026936 GCA_029829435.1 Erythroxylum hondense
ATTAATTTTCTGAATTCAACAAATTATATAAATACACAAATTAATTTATTATGCATAGATAATTGATAACTCTAAAAATTATGTATTTATCACAACATAATGTAATTGGAAACTATAACAAAATTTTCTTATTACCGATGGAACATAAAATACTGTTAGAAATTCAACATATTTTTTATCAACGGATTTTAAGTAACCGTCATAAAAATCTACCGTCGTTAGTAACTTTCACCGATGGTTGTGTCATTTACTCTCCGTCGGTATATTTACCAACAGAATATAGTTCATCGGTAAGGTTAACTACAGGTGTTTTATCGACGAATTTGTTTGTTGTTTGATACCATCAGTAAAATAAATTACCGATGGAAGCCTCCGATTTATCGGCAATTTTTTCCGTCGATAAACCACTAATTTCTTGTAGTGAAAAGAGATTAGTTTATGGTTGAATTACGTGATTACATAAAATAGGTTATAAACTTATAATTGTAAGTTATGGTTGAAATTGAATAGTTTATAATTGTATGCCTTTATTATTAAATAATGTAATAATACAAAATGAGTTATATAAGATGTATATATGTAATTATATATGTTAAATTAATAGTTCTTGACTTATTAGTTAATTGTGTTGGATGAAATTGACTTGTGTAGTGTATGTTAACTTTTGATTGTGAAGTCAATTTGAGTAAAAAACTAATAATGTTGATTAAATTTGTTGAATGAAAGATTGTTAAATTAAAGTCGAAAATTAGGATTTTAGTAACAACATTGATTAAAACTATCTAAGAAAAATAAAATAATAATGAGCATTACAAATTGAATTGTATCTGCAAGCAAAAGAGATTAGATTATAGTTGAATTACGTGATTACATAAAATAGGTTGTAAACTTATAGTTATGAGTTCTAGTTGAAATTAAATAGGTTATAATTGTAAGCATATGCCTTTATAGTTGAATAATGTAATCATACAAAATGAGTTATAGAAGATGTATACGTGTAATTGTGTATATTAAATTATTGTTTCTTGACTTATTGGTAAATTATGTTGGCTGAAATTGAACTACATAGTGTATATTGACTATTGATTATGGAGTTAATTTGAGTAAAAAACTAAGAATATTGATTAAAATTAGTGAATGAAAGATTCTTAAATTAAAGTTAGAAAATAGTATTTTAGTAACAACATTGATTAAAATTAGTTAAGAAAATAAATAATGATAAGCATTACAAATTGAATTTTATCAGCAAACAAACTATATTAGTTTATAGTTGAATTATATGATTACATAAAATAGGTTATAAACTTGTAAGCTATGGTTGAAATTGAATAGTTTTCAGTTGTTAGTACATTTCTTTATAATTGAATGATGTAATCATACAAAATGATTTATTAAAGATGTATGTGTTTTTATGTTAGTTTTGAGTTAAATAATACATTTTTTATAATAGTAGTTAATGAAATTAAGTGTTCTCTATTTTGATATGAAGTTATTAATTTAATTTGACATCTCTTTATTTATTTACAAATAAATGAAAGCAAGTTCAAATACTCCTTATATTTCAGTCGCTTTAGGTATAGGAAGATTTGATAATCCAGCTTGGGCCCATTATAGATTGGTTCCTAGAATGAAGAACCATACTATTTATTTTTATAGTAACAAACATTTGAAAGGTAGGGAGACTCACTAGGTTAAAGAAACATTTAACTTGAGTCAAAGGTGACATAGAACCTTGTAAAAAAAAGTGAGTGATGATGTAAAATGACAAATAAAAACTTTGTTTGAAGAGTATCAGCATGAGAAAGATAGAAGACAAAGATTGAACAACGAAATTAGTAGTGAAAGTTCTTTATTGGTGGTTAGGATGATAGTGGTGATGTTGAAGGTGGTAATATTCATGCCCATCAAAAAGGAAATAGTGCACCTGATGTTAGGAAAATAAGAAGACATATATATATATATATTTGCACCATAAACATCTCCTAGAGTTCAACCTTCAATCCATAGTGCCTTATAATGTAGAAACATGACTCATAAAGTGGACATGACAATATCTAAATGGTGGTATGGTTTAAGTATAGCATTCAATGCTATCCAATCTTATTATTATCAGCTTATGATGAATAATATTTCCTCCTATGGTTCAAGATATAAAGCTTCTTTGATTGATGACTGCAGAGGTAATATTTTAAATGGCTATGTTTATGAAATAAAAAGTTATTTAAATGAAATAAGAATGACTTGAGTTACTTATCGTTGTTCAATCAGAAGTGTAGGGTGAAAAAATAGAAGACATGAGCCTATAACATTTATGTAACCCCGTGATAATTTCTGTCACACATATGACAGTTATGTTTTAGAGCAAAATAACAATTATTTAAAGGGTATAATTGACAATTTTTATATTAGATTTTCAGCTACTAAGTAAAGTTCAGGGCACAATCGTCATTAAAGCATAATTTTTATTAGCTAAACACCAAAACGCTATGATAAACGAGTTTTTAAAAAATCAGCTGATTGAGTTGAATCAGCCAACCTAACAATTATTAACCAAACAAATTTATCAGTTGTTTGACACTCTCCAACACGCTAAAATATGGTTGAAAAGTCATCCATCAAATGGGGACAAAAAAGCCTCCTTATATGCTAAAGCTCTAATATTATTCTCCATATACTCCACCTTACTTGCAACTTTCTTTTTCACATCAACTAACCAACCAAAAAAATAAAAACCCTTCAACCATAAATTTGACACACCTTCTACGAGCGTACATACTTCATACTGTTCAACTCCTATATCCTAATCTACCAGTTATGGTTTGCACAAAAGAACAGCTTGTCATCTAGGTTAAGGACTAAATTCGTGACTGTCTTATCGATGTCGATCCTGATAGCCACGTTGGTCGATTCGACTATCTTGATGGAGTCACCACAACTGCAGGCTATGAAGGAGCCATTGGACTCCACAGCGAGCGGACCTCCAGTATAGAATTGTTGTTGTGACGATAAGAACAATAACTCTTCATGAATTGTTGGGACACAGAGATTCTTTTAAAAATATACAATTATTTAGGGAGTTGCGTTTTTATAAAGCAACAAAGAACAAACGTTTGTAACCAGAAGGGAAGGATAAGTAGACAAACAAACATGGCTCGACAGGCTCGACTTTGACTCAGGTTGACCGGGTCATGGGCCGGGCCTAGTTGGCCTTAAGGGCCCACTGTCCCAACCTGGCCAAGTCTTTGACCCGACGAGAAACTTCATTCTAATTTTAAAGAGAATGTCATTCAATTATTAAAATTCATTAATTTTTATAAAACTAACAATTACAATTTTAAAACTATTACAAGTTAAAGGTAATTAATATATCACTAATACCTAGAGAATTTACATTATTATTAATTTATCTAAAATTTTATTAATAACTATATTTAACTTTTACTTTGTAAAAATTTGAACTAAATTAAAGAAATAAAATTTGCATCAAATGAATGCAAGTATTTTAATACAAAAATAAAGATACATTATTTCATGCTCTAAATACATTATTTACAGTTTAAAATTTATTATAAATTTGTCTTAATTAAAATTTAATGAGAACTGAAAATTTTAAAAGATAACATTCTCGTGCAAATATATTCTACATATAAAATTTCAATTTTAACACACACACACATACACAAAGAAAATTTGTATTAATTTGATTGAAAGGATGAGTAAAGTACTAATTTCTTAATCTTTTTTAGTATTCCTAAAACAATTCAAATATAATTGTGATATTTGAAGAGAAATTCGTAAAAGTCATATTGTTCCAAGCATAAGCATAAGCAAACCAACATTTTTTTTCCTTTACTGCTATGGAAAATTGCATTTTGACAAATTTTCTTAAAGATGAACTGATATTAATAATTAAAGAAGTATAAAGTGTTTAAGGGAAAAAAAGAAAACGTGAAGATGTGTTGTTGACGTTTCTTTAGCTTTTCCTTTTTTTCAATTTAGTTCATAAATTTTTTAAAAGTTCAATTCAATCCTAAAATATCATGGTATTTTAGATACTAGCCGATCCTAATTGACACCGACCAATATCTGTAACAGATATAGTACTTAATGATACCTATAATTGATACCGACCAATACCAACTAATATCTGTAACCGATATGGTACTTATCGATACCCATAACCATACTATAACAAGATAGTTTAGTGAGCCTCCAATGCATATGTTATCAGGTAAATGGATTATAAGTCTATATTCCAACAATAAAAAAGTTATCAATTGTGTGAAATTGTTCATATTGTAGGGGAGAGGACTGGAGAAAAATTCCGCAGAGAAAACAAATTTAGCATAAAGCCAAGGAAAAGAGAGATGATACAAACGCAAGAAACCCAAAAACCCCAAATTTGCAAAGACATTGACACCCGACAAGACACTCAAAAGCAAGGAAGTGAAAAGGGCTTTGTGCGTATGACACAGAGCTGGAGAATAAAGTGGCAATGGCGGGATGAGTCTGGTGCTGATGGTGCAGTTTTTGAACTAAAAATAAATAAATTATTGAGTAATTATAAAATTGATAATGAATTATTATTGTTGAAATATAAAGTGAGAGTTTGTCACACATTGGAGAAAGAGAGGAAAGAAGACTAACATATAAGTCTAGTGGGCTACTCCATCTATCACCAATTGGTTTTAGGATGGAACCTCACTTGGACTTATATGTGATCTAACTTTCCTTCTTGTGTGGGCCCGTAGGTCTATTGTAAATTCTAACATGGTATCAAAGTAGGTTGCTCTTATGTTAGTCATTAACCCCTTGAAATGATAGATTATGTCACGTGTTAGACCCACACGTGAGAGGGGTGTGTTGAAATATAAAGTGAGAGTTTGTCCCACATTGGAGAAAGAGAGGAAAGAAGACTAACATATAAGTCTAGTGAGCTACTCCACCTATCACCAATTGGTTTTAGGATGGAACCTCACTTGGACTTATATGTGATCTAACTTTCCTTCTCGTGTGGGCCCGTAGGCCCATTGTAAATTCTAACAATTATTATTACAAAATTATAATTATAATTGTAATTTACATATTAATTTATTTAAAAAAGTATCTTTAATTATCTATTTAATGAAATAAGATTAGTAGTTACGTGAACATAATTAACTTTATGCAGGTTGAAAATGAATGATATCTTAGGAAAAATAGTGTCAAAAACTATTTTATTTAGCCCACGGTACATCTATATAGACAACAGTATGAAAATGTAAAGATAAAGTTAACTAAAATCATCCTTTGTCTTTTCACGAGACCCTTACTCTGATTATAAATACTAAAAAATCAACTATCGCGACGTCATATTGTCTGTGCTACTAAATGTGTACCTATTTTGTTATCTGTGAATATATGGTTTGTTTTCACTTAGGTTATTAAGAAAATACTAAGTTGGTATATAGAACGCTCCCCATCGCTCTTCTTACCCCAAGCCCTTGCCCATTCTATATTCTCACGACATCACCTCCTCCAGTTTGCTTCCCAGAGGAGTGATGCCATCTCCGACAAAAGCTTCTACACCTAGGAGATTCTTCTGATGGCCATTTCTTCCGTAGGTGTGAGCTATTGTTTGTATGTTGTTATTATGTTGTTTGAAAGTTGATTTAGATATTACGTTGATTGAAAGTTGATTCAGGTTATGTCAGGGGCCATAAAGAGAGGTGATGGGTCCCAACGCAGGTCTATCTATAATGTGCTATTTTCTATACAAACAAAACAGAGATACCAAACAGAGCAGTGTTTCTTTTCATTTAGATACGTTTGGTTACTGACTCTCAATTCTCTTATCGATCGCATTGCTTATCACTAATGAAGCGAGTGGTCTCCGTCTTCTCTCTTTGTTCTATTACAATTGTCCCTTTTCTTTACATCCCTTTTGCCCCATTATCCAATACTTCTTTTACCAATAAAATACACACATAAAGACACTCTTTCTCTCCATCAACTACTCACGTACAGTTTGCAATTATTTGCCAACAAGTGAAAGATCTCTTAAAGCCGCAACAGTGAGTTCATGGTGTCTTTGTGATCCAAGTCGTTTGAATGGATTGTGATTTAGCAATTTAGGTTACTTTGTCTTCGTACTTTAGGGTTTTAAGGCTTAATTGGCGCTTTAAGCAAACAGGAGCTGAAGACTTTTAAGCATTTAGGATCTGGGTTTTGGTTTATTGGAGACGCGTAGTGCAGAGGAAAGAGTTGTCGCCATAATCATGGTTGGTGGACCCACCAAAGGTATGGACTTTGTTCAAAATAACGACTCTAAGCGTTGCACTACAGTTTGATTTCTGTATAAAATTTCTCATTTTTTTAATCCCCACCTCCTAATTTTCTATGTTTGTTCTCCCTTGGAACTGAAGAGTTAACATTCAAATGACCAAATTCTCTCACCATCAACCACTAATATTTCTCATGCAAATTGATTGTTTAAATGTTCAATCTTAATGCATATAGTGGGATCATGGATTCTTGACTTTCCAACCTGTTTATGTAATTGTCAAATTTATTTGTTTTATATGTTAGATGTGTATAACAACATGATTGCAACTACAAGGTTCCGCCCTTTGTCATTGAATATCCCAAAGCCTCTTTTTTCGTTAGCTGGTCAATCAATGGTTCACCATCCTATATCAGCTTGTAAAAGGGTATTCAATCCTTTGTCACCTGTTTTAACTTGTTCTGATGCTGTGAGATTTTTACGAACATGAGTAATTTACAGCTTGATTGAGTGATTTTGGGTTGGCTATTTCAGATTCCAAACTTAGCCCAAGCCTATCTTGTTGGTTTCCATGAAGAGCATGAATTAGCATTATATGTTTCCTCTATTTCTAATGAACTTAAAGTTCCTATCAGGTAACTTAGTTGATAAATTTCTTGGTAATTAGCTATTTTGACCAAAATTTGCGTTCTTCTGTCGATCATCATAAATTAATCTACAGGTATCTGAGGGAAGACAAGCCGTATGGGTCGGCTGGTGGGCTTTACAACTTTAGAGATCTCTTCATGGAAGATATGGTACCATACTATCCTATGCTTATTGTTGCTCCTTTTTATAACATATAGTGCTTCGGTTTGCTTCTTCTACTTCAGTTATCAAGATGCATATGTTGTAAGATATTATGGGAATTATAAGTTTATTACGTGGAATGTTAATGTAATTTGATTATCTTGTTACAGTCTCATGTCTTTTTATTGAATTGCGATGTGTATTGTAGTTTTCCACTTCCAAAAATGCTTGGTAATAATTTTCTTTTTTTCAAATTTAATTCTATCCAAGTTTTTGACCTTTATCTTTCCATTTCCTTTTAATGTCAAATGTTTACTATGATCTATGTATAAACCATCCCAGTTATTGCCATATAGAGTCCATGGTTCAGTGGAATAGCTAAATTTTTAGCTTTAATTTTTTCCGAGTAAAAGCCTTAGTTGTCTTTTTTTTTTTCTATGTTATGCACAGAGGCCCACAGAAGGTATCATGGAATGGGAACTATCCTAGTAATCAAGGTTGGTTGATTCTATATATAAAATTAGAAGTCTACATAGAGCATAGTTTCCTTGTAATCTTTGTCTAGATTTATCCCTTGTAATATTTGTCTATGTTTCACCTCCATTAAGCTTCTTATGCATAGGTACGTGTTGAGTTAGCCAACCAATTTGGGGAGTTGGTAGCAAATCCAACAACCAATGAATTGTTACATTACACTGAGAAACTAGAAACTTTTGTGAGTTCAACATTTGACAAAATACCATGATATTATTATCATTTTAATTAGTTAATTTTGTAATTGATTTAACAAAAATCCAATAATATAAGTATATGAATGTATTTACAGTCATATATAAGTATATATAAATCTATATGCATAGATAGTCACGTAGACGCTGCATTTTATACAGTGTAAAAATATTTCTTCTTTTCGATAATTGGCAATTGTATCTTAGTGAAATTCACTTTCTTCTTTGTACATTGAGGAAGAAAAATGAGTTCACTTTATTGACAGCATCTACTATCCTAACTTGATCTAGTTTCTTACTTCTTTAATGAGTCTCAAGTCGTTGCAATACAGGTCAGTGACCTTATAAATTGTGGTGTATACGTGTCCACCCCAGAGATATTTATGTCTATACAATGTATTTGTTCCCAAAGGAAAGATAGAGGTAAGTGACATAAGCTACAAAGCTTTCTAACAGGATGTAGAGCCTTGACAAAACTTGGATGTTTGAGACACATGATTTTCTTTTATGTTGAATAACGACCTGGATATAAACAAATTTAGCCTCTTTGAATGAAATTTTAATTTTTGATTTTCCAACTTGAAATTATGCTTCGACGGTGCATATTTTACATATCATATTTTAATTATCAATTGCATCCATCCTCTCAATGTTTTTTGCAGCTAATTTTAAACATTTTTCCAGCTTTGAAGCCCTCCAATCAGCTTCAAGGTATGCCTATTCTTGTAGTTTTAAGTTTCTCCAACATTTTCTGTTCTAAAATTGGGACAACCTTTAAGTTTACTAATATGATTTTAGCTTGTTGCATTTCTTGAAATCAATCCTACTGTAGCATCTATTTATCCTACTGTAGCATCTATTTATCCTAGCCATAGTTTGGGCATGAGAGATTTGAACCATGAATCTTTCCATCTAAATAGAGCAGTGGACTAGTTTTATTTTAACATTGTTTTTACTGTATTTGATCTTTGATAATTTTGAGAACTATATCAATATCAAGAATTTATTTAATGCATTTTGCAAAAGCGCGATTGATAGGAAATAAGCATAAGACTTTAAAATTAAAGGCCATTCACTTCTTTTCCTTGTCTAACCCACATGGAAAAATGGGATAGTATTCACTAATAATTATGCCCTACTTTTCTAAGGACCAAATTTAGAAATAAAATTTTGTTATTATGGAGAATTGACTAAAGCTAAAGGTTATGCTCCTTTGACCAAAAGAATGTGTGAGACATTTTACCTATAATTTTGGATTGTTACAAATCTCGGTCTCAGCTACTGTCATAATACAAGCTTTTTACCAGGACCATTCCAACATATTTTGTAAGATTAGATCAGGATATCCTCTCACCTCTTGCTAGAAACAAGCAGTTGTATACATATCAAACCATGGACTTCTGGGAACAAATTAAAACTCCTGGGTAAACCAAACCCTCTTGTCTGTTATATACTCTCAAGTGTATACATCATGTAACATTACCTTTATAAATACTTGCAGAATGTCCTTGGAATGTTCTGGTCTGTATCTTTCTCAATTTTGGTTCACATCCCCTGATCTCTTGGCTAGTGGTGATGGGTTAAAGAGTGCCGCCATCGTTGGTGATGTCTATATTCATCCATCAGAAAAAGTACATCTGACTGGTAAGGTAATTATATGATTGGTTATTGGATTCTATTTTTATAATTCCTTGATATTTACTTATCATCACTAGGACGGTTCTAAAGCTTTTTTCTAGTTTTAGGACATGAGAATGAAGTGTGCATGCATTTCTCTACATCACCTTGCAAATGTTGGAATAATATTTGTATTTATTTGTTCCTTTGCTACTTTGCATGCCAAAAATATAAAGCATGATGTGGAACATTTTGGGACTACTTTCACGTTTTCTACTTATCAATTTCCTTCATTTCTTACCTAAAGAGTGGTAATAGTGGTTTTCCTAAATGTTGTGGAATAAATTGGTCCAAATGTCTCCATATCTACTAATGCTTATATCGGACCAGGTGCAAGGCTCATAAGTTGTATCATCTTAGATGATGTTGAAGTCATGGTACAATAGTGAACTAATGATTCAAGTGGAATGCTAGATTTGTCGTATTGTTGATTAATATTTGGTAATTTGTTAGGAAATGCAGTTATTATACATGCAATAGTCGGGTGGAAGTTATTATACATGCATTAGATTATACAACATAAGGTTTATTTGTTACAAAAAAACATGTACTTTGGTTTGCTAGTTGAACAAAAATTAAATTAAAATATATGGAATATATACAGCCTGCTCTTGCGTTTCACCATTTTCGATGGGGGCATTTCGTTGCCCGTTCTGGCCTGGTCGTCTTGTCATTTATGTATTGTGTCGGACATAGACTTTTCTTTGAGCCGCCTGACATATTCGCTGCAGTGCGAAAAAGGCAGCCTACCCTTTCGCGGGTTTACCGTTAGTAGGTACTTTCGAGGCTTTTTATACAGGACTCTCCCGTAGATGCTCTTTTTAGTTTATCTTGCCTCTTCTTCATTTAGTTAAAGCCTTCATTTAGTTTATCTTGCCTCTTCTTCATTTACTTGCATTCTTTTTCTACTGGCCCTTCCCATAGATTTTCATGCCTGGCTTTCTAGTTCACTGCTGCCCAATCCTGCGTATTTTGACTTGGTTTGATTTTCTTTTATTTTTTTATTCTTATTCGTATTTTATTTTATTATTAGTATTATTATTTTTATTACTCTTATTATTCTTATTATTCTTATTTTATTTATTTATTTTTCTTTACAAACTTTATCTTCTTTAGAATTACTATTTTCACTTTTACTTTTTTTATTATTATTACTATCGTTTTATTATTATTATTATTAGTATTATTATTATTATTATTTTAATGAATTTATTTCGGTAACTTGCATCATTCTTATATTGTCTCATTTGCATGTGGGTCCACCGAAAACAGCCTCTCTACTATATAGGGGTAAGGCTGCGTACTATCGGACCTCCCCAAACCCTGCTTCATTGCGGGATTTCGGACTGGATGATGATGATGATGATGATGATGATGATATGGAATATAACTATGTTCATTAGCAATGGACAATGATAGCAGTGTAGGCTTGGCTTGTAGCATCGATGTCTATGCTCATGAGACAACATCTTATTCCTACCAAGCTCCACATAGTTGGAACAGACTAATTGACACAGAAGATCTAAACCTGTCGCAAGAACCTCAAGCCTATTCATAAAAGAACACTTGTCCCACTCCACGAAGAAATTCCATTATGTAGACGTGAATCATACCTTGAAGACAATCTAATACCACCAAATGTCAAAGGCTTGATACCTTTTGGTAACTAAAACACACCAAAGATTGAACGAACGATCGAAGAAATGCCAACACACATAGCAATTATGAGTAATCTTCACAGTTCTTTATCCTACAACATGGGAACTGAAAATTGAATTAGGTGCTCAAACCTGTCAGTCATTAAAAAACAAAGCTAAATAGAATTAGAAGAAGCTCTCAAGTGACCAGATTAATGAAGTAGGTTATGTCATGAAAATGAAAAATAAATTAGATTAGCTTGACAGTAATTGCCAATTGAGAAGCATTGAAGTTATGTAACTGTAATGTCAAATTTATTTTCCCTCGGTGTGAGAAATGTACAAGCATGCTAAATTAATATTTACATAGCTAAATGCTTGAAACATGAGTTAGGACTCATAAACAAGCATAATTAATCAAGGATAAACCACATTTGAACCATTCATAGGCATTGAACAAAAAGTGAACTTAAGTTGAAATTTGGGTAGACCATATGAACAATAACCAACTAACTTTGAGCAATCATAACTTGAACTACAGACCTCATAATTTAGTGATTTTAGTTGCTATCTCTTCCTCTTGATGAGCTCTAAATGCTCACCAAGTATCATAGTAATAGGATGTCCGTGCTAAAAATTATGTCATGCAAAAAGGGGTTGTCCTCTAGAGGGGACCTGAAATGTGCACCAACTTCGGAGAATAAACTTTACTAATTGGCAACGAATTATGGGACAAGAAAGGTGCCATTCTCTTCATCAATGTCTTAGCTTTCAAACAAAATTTTCCTTGCTAAATTTAGACAACAATAAGGCACCCAAAACATTTTTCTCCCACATCTACTCTATTAGACTTAACATTCCAGATTCAACACCTAAGTTTTGCACAGGCTTAACTTCATTTAGAAAAAACAGAAAAATGCTAAAAAATATGAAAATTTTTCCTTAAGATGTTTATTTTTAGGGCATACATTTTCTTGCTAACAATATCCAATGGCATTGTCTCTGGCATGCCACAAACAGGGACCTGCATTTACTGCCACGATATCACCTAAACCATATACAAGCCATTCCAAAACTTCCATATACACTTCCAAATGTACACAAAAATACATGCATGGACCATTTACATATACAAGAACTCTAAGCCAAAAGAGAGTACATACTTAAACATGGGAGACCTTAGGTGTTAACCCTCTCCAAAGTTTCACAAAAAAGAACGCCACTGCATTTAAAAAAGACATTAGGTAAATTTGATGGTTACCAACTCTATAATTATCATGAATTAATAGAGGACCACTAAAAACTTAAAGGAGCATTCAGTACCTAAACTCTTAGCTATTAGCTATTAGCTACCCTTTTGTAGTACTCTATAAAAACATTTATCAGTAGCATATTTTTCCTCGAAAGCCATTGAGCAAGATCCAAGCAAAATGTCAAGTTATTAATGATAAAGTAAACAGTGCAAATTCCTAACTACACTAAAATGTAGGATAACAGTATAGGGAACAATCATCATCAATCTAGGAAGTTGAATAAATATGTGAAATAACCCTCGTGATGATATTATCCTATCCAATAGTAATTTCTATCAATTTTACCCTCCAAACCTTAATCCAATATCCCCATCTAATGCCCGATACCCACTCTTAAAAGAGAACAGGCATAATAACGATAAGATCAAAAGAAGAGGCAACCTAAAACATTCAACTTCATTTCAGCATTTTCATGATTCAGTTTTGAGCATTCACATTCCATTAGCTATCACTATCATCACTAGAAGTTATAAAGACATCTCATATGGCTCCTCCTCTTTATGTGCATAATGAGAATAATAAATAGAATCTTATCTACGCATAAGAACTTTAGAATCATAAAAACAAAATTAAAGAAAGGAAAATTTAGAAACTAAAGTCAAGAAACCAGACCTTTACAACAATCAATTTCACAATTGCACCCAAAAACCACTTGACAACAACCCGTTTCACAATTGCACCCAAAAACCAAAATTTTCCAATCACCTAACAAAAAGAAGTGCAATTATAATAACTAAAAAAGGGTTAAAAACTAAAAGATTACCAAGTTGTACTCATGATCATAGCCAGGTAACTTTCACTACCAAAGAAAGGATTACGAAATGACTTTGATAATGCTATTTTCTGCAGTTGCTAAACCACTAATTGTTATGTTAATTGATTCTTAACATTTTAGTATGCTCAAAATGATACTAGAGACATAATTTAGATGAGAAGATGATATACCTAATAGGATTGTTGATGTCATGCCCATTTACAGGACTCTTTGATCCAGCTTACAAATTCCAAAAACAAAACAAAGATTATTTCATCTCCACTACTCAGTATGTTGTAGTAGTGATTTGTATGTAAATCAATTTAGTGATTGATATAGTAAATTAAGAAAGATTGGCTTTATTCAGATGCACAAACACTAGTGAAATCCACTCAGTTGCACAAACATTAGTGAAAATTGATGCATCTATGTTTGACATATAAAAGGGGAGTCTCAGGCCCTTAAATAAAAGGTCTAAAGTGAAATGTAAATTTTTAGGTCTTATTTGCTTAAAGCGTAAATCAAGCCTTAAAATCCCATAGTACGGAGACAGAGTAACCTACATTGCTAAGAGTAACCTAAATTGCTAAATCGTAATGCCACCATTCAAATGACTTGGATCACAAAGACATCATAAACTCGCTGTCAAGGTTTTAAGCAATCTTGCACTTATTGGCAAATAGTTGCAAATCGTATATATGTAGTTGATGAAGAGAAAGAGTGTCTTTAAGTGTGTGTTTTGTTGGTAAAAGAAGTGTTGGATAACGGGGCAACGCAATCAATTGAAGAATTGAGAGTTAATAACCAAACGCATCTAAATGGAAAGAAACATTGCTCTGATTGGTGTCTCTGTTTTGTTTGTATAGAAAATGACAAATTACAGATGGACCTATATTAGGACCCGTCACCTCTCTTTATGGCTCCTAGCATAACCTGAAACCACTTTCAAACAACATAATACCATCTTAACAACATACAAATAATAGCTCACACATATGGAGGAAATGGTCGTCGGAAGAATTGGGTGTAGAAGCTTTCACTGGAGATGGCATCACGCCTCCGAGAAGCAGACTGGAGGACGTGATGCCGTGCGGATATTGACTGGCCAAAGGCTTAGGGTAAGAAGAGCAATCGGGAGCATTCTATATGTCAACTTTCTATCATCAATCTTCTTGCATAAACAGTTAAAACAAAAAGATAGGGACTTATGAATCAGCTCTATTTTCTTCGTGACCCAAGTGAAAACAAACCGTATAGATAAAGTCGAGAAACAAAATCAAAGGGGAGAGGAGGCATCGGTCAGCTTGGCTTAGGCAAGAACAAAGTGGAAGCTATCACTAATTAAAACGTTATTATGTTTGTTGTGGAACAAAATAGATACACACTTAGTAGCACAGATGATCTGATGCCTAAGTATCATAGTTTTATGGTGTAAAGACTCCGAACGGTCTACAGGAAACCCAATCAAGTAAGGTTGGACTTGAAAATAAATTAAATTAAAATTTATTTTTATTAATAAAATAAATACAATTATTTTACATCAATTACAGAATAAAAATTTAAAATAGAATTTAAGATTTTGAATGCAAAAGATATTTAAAAAACAATTGGAGAAATTGCAGAGTGGAGTTGAGCATATCTAAATACGCAAAGATAATGGTATTTTTTGTTAAATTGCGTAAAAGCTCATAAATAAAGATTTACATCTTCATTTGCAAAAAGTTAAATCAATCTTATAAGAAAATAATATATAAAGAAGTAAAATTAAAGAAAATAAACTAACAGTAGTTTGTACCACTTCATGACATCAATAGTTTATACCACTTCACCTACATATAAAAATATCATTAAGTAAAATATACCTGAATATCTATTAATTTATTAAATAAATATATGGTAATTCACAAATAAATTGACACGACCCACCTTTTTGGGCCGTGTTGGCACTAGGGAATGGGTCGGCTTAATGCCACCAAAACCCGTAGTAAGCCCAACTTCTACT